>CAAKHD010009754.1:0-27707 GCA_901007705.1 Fistularia tabacaria | reverse complement strand
TCAACTTCTCCTTTGCCAACCGCTTTCTCTGGATACATTCCTACACTTCCTCATTCCACCACCAGGTCTCCTTATCCACTTTCCTTCCAGACGACACACCAAGTACTCTCCTACCTGTTTCCCTGATCTCATTAGCTGTAGTTGTCCAGTCATCTGGAAGCTCTCCCTGACCACCAAGAGCCTTTCTAATCTCTGTGAAAACCATACAACACTCCTCCCCTTTCAGCTTCTACCACTTTGTCCTCTGCTCTGTCTTTGTCCTCTTGGTCTTCCTTGTCATCAGAGTCATCCTACAAACCACCATCCTATCATGTCTGGCTACACTCTCCCCGACCACTACTTTGCAGTCACTGATCTCTTTCAGATTACCTTGTCTATACAAGATGTAGTCTACTTGCGTGCTCCTACCTCTGCTCTTATAAGTTACCCTATGTTCCTGTCTTTTCTGGAAAAAAGTATTTCGTACTGCCATTTCCATCCATTTGCAAAGTCTACCACCATCTGTCCCTCTACGTTCCTATCCTGGATACCAAACCTGCCCATCACTTCTTCGTCACCATTATTGCCTGCACCAACATGTCCATTGAAGTCTGTCCCAATTACCACTCTCTCATCTCTGTGGATATTCTTCATCACTTCATGTAACTCATTCCACAACTTCTCCTTCTCCTCTAACTCACATCCTACCTGTGGGGCATAGCCACGAACAACATCGAGCATCACACCTTCAATTTCCAGTTTCAGGCTCATAAGTCTATCTGACATTCTTTTCACCTCCAGAACATTCCTAACAAACTCCTCTTTCAAGATAACTCCTACACCATTTATCTTCCTGTCAGTACCATGATAGAATAACTTAAAACCTGCTCCCAGGCTTCTAGCCTTACTACCTTTCCACCTGGTCTCCTGGACACACAGTATATCCACCTTCCTTCTCTGCATCATGTCAACCAACTCTCTACGTTTTCCTGTCATCGTCCCAATATTCAAAGTCCCTACTCTCAGTCCCAGACTCTTGCCTCTCCTGTTATTTCTCTGCTTTTGAACACGCCTTCGTCCTCTCCTTCTTCGACCCAAAGTAGCCCAATTTCCATTGGTACCCTGTAGGTTATCGACACCAATGGCGGTCGTTGTTAACCCAGGCCTCGACCGATTCGGAATGAAATTTTTAGGTTTGGTTCGCATATTTGGTTTTGGCAAAAGTTTTACGCCGGATGCCCTTCTTACGCAACCCTCTGCATTTATCCGGGCTTCGGACCGCTTCAGGGAGACTTGCCCCTGCAAGTCTGGCTCCAGGAGACACTGGCCTGTGCCGTCCTGGGGCTGCATTACTCTTCGTATTTCATATACAGTGTGGTATTTATTTTTATAAACTGTCCAATGTTTATTTTACTTTGAATCCTCAATCAATTTCTTGTACATAAGAACAAAGTTGGTGATCAAAGAAATTGCGATTCTAATTCAATGTTCAAGGGACGGCTAAATGTAAGATTATATTTATTAATTTCCTTTGTCAAATAATTTTTCCTTTTATTCATAACTCATATTTTCTTGTCGAGTTCAAAAGATAGGAATCTTTTTAATGACAAAAATGTTATGGATTGATTAATTTTCAGGCAAGGATTTAACATTCTTTTCAGTGGGATAACAGAATTCAAATATTCATAAATTTATTGATTTCTTAATTGATTGCCGTGGAATCTGTCTATGCCCATTCATTTTTGTAACTCCTTATTAAATATTCATGAAATCTCTGAGCCTGCATATATCTGTAAGGAGTGGGACTGCCCTCAAGCTAATACAGAAGTTGATTAAAAAATTGAAATGTTCCATTTAACCCGGAATACCGGCAAAGCCTACCTGTGTGATAGTGCCATTACTTTGTTGTTTTTCCTGCAGGCAGCAGCTTGAATTGATCCCAGCTCAGGCATCAGGAAGTTTTAGTGCTGCTATGTGTGTGCTCAAAGCCCAGTTTAATAAAGCTGCCCAGTCACAAGCCATTAAAGCAGAAGTGAACAATAAATACAAAGACCCATTCTTGCCCTAGTGTACTCTCCCTGCTCCCCTTTCCTTTGCCATTACCGCATGCAATGTTATTGAGTATGTGCTCCATCCAGGATAGTCCAGCTTCGTGCAAAAAATGGCTTAATGCTGAAAACAGGGAGCCAACCCCCACAGTCTTACATTCAAATGGCACAGCAGGGGTCCCACACTGTTAGACTTGACTTGATTGGCTCACTTCAGGGAGACAGCATATTACAATCAATGTGCATCATGTGTGTCATTTCTTTTATCTAATATGGCATTCTGCTAAGAAAATAGTGATTCATATGCTGAGTGGCAGGACAGCCACAACATAGGCCATCAGCAAGGCAGATTGATGTTGAGCGCCTGGCACCAATGGAGAGGAAGTTTATCTGAGTGCTAGGTGAGAAAGAGCAGATGAGCCACTAACACACACCGTTGCCGTTATATTTAACAAAAGAGTGAGCAGTTTCTGATTGCAGGGCTGAAATCGATGATAAGACAGCTGCAGACAAGAACTCTCTCGACTCATATTTTTTTTCTTTTGGGGCAATAATAAAATGAATTAGAGAGCATTGAGAGAAAGTGAATTTGAGAACATAGAGAGAAAATATGTTACAAAAGGGGGAGGAGTATAGAAATTATATGAAATAAGGGGATTTTTTATTAACACAGCAACAGCTCAATGTAGTTAATATCATTTTATTAGGATGAACTGATTTCTGTTTGTGTCTGGCTATGCTTGGTAAGCGCCTCTTGTAATTTACAATTACAACACAATTATGATCCATACAGCTCTTTGCTGAATAAAAGGTTTTTTGTTATGAAACGTGCTTTACCCAGTGCTTCCAAAATATTACTTTTTACACGACTTCACCTATGGGTCACTTACTACAGATTCATTGCTTTAGGAGAAGACAGCACAATGCGTGAATGCTTTTCAACCTTTCATTCCCTGTTTTAAACTACTGTCATGTTATTTTATATCAAACAATTTGTTCAATTTGTTTTTTTAAATCACAGTAGGTGTTTAAACATATTTTTCGTAAAAATGAGACACAGTGCAAACATTCAGTACATTGACTTTAAAGCTGTGTGGAAATGTTTGATGTGTGTGATGTGTTGAGAATTATATACTGTGATGCTGCGTATTAATTGCTGATTAAATCCTATTAGTATTACATTCATCTCTATAGTGCATTGAGTTATTACAGTGGCGATGATCTCTACATCATGTCAAAAAATAGGGCCACTTAATGTCTCTTGTCAACACCTTGTACATTTCTTTCTCTTCATTGTTTTTCAACTCATCAGATCAACTCCTGCTTAACTGATTATTGTTAAGAAGGGTTATATACCATCTATTTGCCAACGGGGAGATTGTTTTTCAGGCCTTGAAATTTTAACTTGGAAGATCGATATTTCAGGTGGTATAACTTACCAGTTTAGGTCAGAAGGGGCCAAAAGGGTTTGAGGTTATAGTCTTCCTCTAGACTCCCTGTGGTATGTTTAGTGAAATTCAAGATCACTTTCATCACTCTTTTTACTCACAGCTGGGGTTTAAAAGAGATTCAGTCAATTTGCTGCATATAAACATATTATAGAGCAACATTTCATGCACCCGTGAGGTTTTAGGTGTCACTGAGGCAACGAAAAGCAATCCAGTGAGAGTGTCAGGTAATGAATAAGTCTCTTACAAGCTTAGTGGGCAGCCTGGTCTATATTTTTTTCTCCCCTCTCTATTAAAAATAAAAAAAATAAAAATGTAAAGATCCATTCTTATATAAGTAGGTGGTGGGTCTGTTATAAAAGCAATCAACACTTTAGCCAGTTTGTTGAAACAAGTAATTTTTCACTGCTTAGCAGTTTTATTAGCAAAATAATTGCATTTCCACCAATATCAACCAACCTCAGATCCAGCCAACCTCTTTGCTCTTATCTGAAACAAGGCTTCCACAGCTCAGTAAGTCCAACCAATGAAACACCTATATCTATATTATTAAAGCTGTTCATCAATTAGTTAACTGCAGCTATGTGGTCCTGAGAATAGTGGTGTTGAAAGACTGCAAATAAGCCTGCACAGGTTTCATCCCAGCTTATGCTACTTTTTGTTGAAATACAATTATTTTTCTTTTATTTTATTGAGTTAACCATAGTTATAGGAGATGAGGTGAGACTGCTGTTATCTCAAGAACTTCAATGTGGTAATGAGCAAGCCCCAGCTCTCTCATTTCTATCTCTCTCATCACGCTAAATGCCATTGCCGTGGAAAGAACACTCCAATGTGTGAAACCATGTTGAGTGCCCCTTCTTAAAGAGGTCATCTATAGACATATACAACACAAACAGACACTCTGTCTTCATTAGCAGACATGGGGGGCATTTAAGGTTGATAATGTTGAGCAAAGGTTCTATGAAACTAGTGACCATTCAGAGTTTTGTTGAAGAGATACACTAAATGTCCCAAAAGCCCATACGATATAATGTTTCTTTCGGTTAATTGTCTTTCAGTCAGTCACACTTGTTTAAATATGCTCAGATGAATATGGCATAATGGGAATTCTTTGTTGCTCAGCTGCTAATTCATCACAATAGGTGAATAATGGAAAACACTTGGTGACGGATTTTTCTTCTTCATCACACTTCAGTGTGACCTTTAATGGATAAAAATTGAGGGACTTGAACTCAAGTTCACTTTAACCATCCATGGGTTTCTATCATATGTCATCAAAACTAATGGTTTTGGTATAGAACTTTTTACCTGACACAGTTGTTCATTAGAGTGCTTATTTCTTTTATTTCTTTTCTGTGCCGATTTCTCTGTTTTTGTTGAGCTCATTAAATGAAAGCCCTTTACACAGTTGTTGTTTAACAACATAAATGAATTTGGGCGTTGGTAACCTTATATTTAAGCTGCTCTATGCATCCTTTTTCGGAAATATGTATTAGTTTTGGGTCACCTTGAAAGCATAAGACTGGATGTAAGGCAATCAATAATTAAGCCAATAAGGTACCAAGAAGCTAAGGTTAAGAGGGTAATCCTTGATGGTAAAGCAGGAAATCTATAAAATAAATGATTTCTCCTCTTCTACTGGTTGAACAAGGCATTTTATTGGGACAAGTTTAGGTACACATACAGAGCTCCACCAAAGTGAGAAAAGAAAAGGACAGAACTTTGAAAACAAATCTAAATACATGGAGTTTCACCACAATATCAACAACATTTGAAAATTATTAAGTCTGTTATAAGGATATCAACAACAACAAAGAGACAAATGACAAAAATCAGTATATTTAACACTTCTAATGATGTTAAGCTACTCAACATGCTATTTCAGTTTCCTTTTATTTTGTTTCGGGCTTAATTTGTCTAAAAAACAAACAAACAAAAAAGAAACAGATCCTAAAAAAGTTACTCCACAGCATCAAATTCATTCCCAGTCTTATATCTGGTGAAAAAGGTGTCCATCTTGCTGTCAAAATTGTTAACTTAATTCTTACTACATTTGCATTCTTGATTATGTTGGTGAACAAACAAATCTAGTCTAAACATAGGCGTGCTGTCACCCGAACAGACCTGCTCAAGGTCACAGGGGATATTGGGACCTTTCCCAGCGTGGGCGAGAGGCAGGGTTCACCCTGGACTGGTTGCCAGTCAATCACAGGGCCACATATACAGACAGACAACTATTCACTCTAACAGTGGCCCATCTTGGCAATTTTCCCAGTTTTTCCATTAACCTGCGGTGTGTTTGGACTGTGGGAGGAAACCAGAGAACCTGGAGGAAACCCACATTGACACGGGGGGAAGATGCAAACTCCACTCAGAAAGGCCCCCTGTCAGAATTGAACCATGGTCCTTTGTGCTGTGAGGCTAAAGTGTCACCCAAATGGAATGTCATATTTGTCCATATGACCATGTAATATTTGGATTTAGATACTGATCATGGGAACATGGCTGCTTTGCCAGCAGTGTGGCTCATCATGTCAGCTGTATTTACTGTACTCACAGGTATTTTCTTGTTATAACAGAGTTTATGTTCTCTCTCCCTATAATGAGCTAATTTATGTCTTATCATCGACTTGTATGAAAAGGATTTTCCAGATGTGCAAAAAAGCATGTGGGATATATCTTGTAACAATATTGTTGTACTGAGAAACAGGGACTAATCAAATCAATGTAGTTCAGTTTTGCCATGCCAGTTTTTTTTCTGATTTTGACATGATTTCTTGAACCAATGAAAGCCAATTGAAAGCATCAAACTATCGCAAGACTGACCATCTGTATGAGAGTGTCCGTTTAGAGATGACAAAGGATTTCCAGCTGCTGTTGTTTGTGCTAATCAAATCAATCTAGTCCAGTTTTGCCACATTGGCTTTCTCCCGACTACGCTGTTAGTAGTTGTTCAGATCCATGGTCGTTCAGATATTCCTGCTATCTCCTGTCATCTTCTGATGATATTTCCTGTCTCCCTCCGACTCTTATTCATTGGCTATTGGTAACGTGTTTCCTGTTTGGTCGGATACTAGCATACAATACCTGGTTGCGTCCAGGGTTGGCAACACGTTTGATTTACTGTGACTGAGGTCAAGAACGTTTCTCATTTACCAATTACAGAATTCATCCCTCCCCACTCACAGATTTTTGTGCCAACTAGTAAGGCAAAATGTCCTAAGCTAGTTCTCATTGGTGCAGACTCTGTGAAACTGTGTGGGCAAAACTCAGCAAAATATCTTTGTTTGCCCTTGGCAGAAGTGATTGCTAACTTTTAAAGCACCATACTTTTTTGTTTGTTCTTCACATTACCTTGTCTGATTCATCTTATTTAGTCCATTGTTAATATAATTATCATAATATTAATTATTATTATTGTAATTAGTAGTTATTGCTGTTAGAAATATTTTTTATCTATTTATTTATTTATTTATTTATTTATTTATTCATTCATTCATTCATTCTTCATTCATTCATTCTTTCTTCATCTTTCTGTGCGTCACAAGGACTTTTCAAAGGAACTAAACAATATAATGGCAAACACAAGGTAAAGAAAAGGGTTCAAGCAGGTTGGAATGGGTGGAGAAAAGTCTCAGGGGTTCTGTGATAGAAGAATATCATCCAAAATGAAAGGAAAGGTTTACAAAACAGTGGTGAGACCAGCGATCCTGTATGGTTTGGAGACTGTGGCACTGAAGACAGGAGGCAGAGCTGGAGATAGCAGAGATGAAGATGTTGAGGTCTCTTTGGGATTGACGAGGATGGATAGGATCAGGAATGAGTCCATCAGGGGGACAGCACATGTTACATGTTTTGTAGAGAAGGTCAGAGAAGCCAGACTGAGATGGTTCTGGCTATATTGGTAGACGAGTGCTGGAATTGGAGCTGCTAGGCAGGAGGTCTAGAGGAAGACCGAAGAGAAGATTTATTGGAGAGAGGATATGAAGTTAATTGGGATGAGAGATGAGGATACAGAGAATAGGGTTAGATGGAGAAGGTTGATTCGCTGTGGTGACCCCTGAAGGCAAAAGCCGAAAGGAAAAGAAGAAGAAGAAGATTGCCCAGATTCAAATCTCATTGACAACATTTTTGCAAGGTACTTGCAGTCTTTCAATGTGTGAGTTGTATTGATGTTTAATGGCCTCATGGGCTGAATGGTCCAGGGGTTAAGCAGGGTTGTCCTTATCAACCTCTGACACCAGGGTCATTGGGTCATTTAAAAGGTTGTTTTTCTCAGTACAGCTCCCTTGATATGGGTCAATGAAAAGGTCATTGTCTCTCTTATTTACTTGCATCCATTATAAAACATCAGCTAGTGAATTGGTGCCTGGTGTTCATTGGAATATTCATTGTGTTCATTGATTGGCGTGCAGTTCAACGAAGAGTTCTCTAAGCACCACACAATGGGACAGTTGTTTTCTGTTTTCAGCTGACATTACTTCTCTTGTCAGCTGAGATGCAGAGACATGTGATATATGTATTTGAAGGAAACGTGTCATCTAAATCAGATGGGTGTCACTGGTGGGCGAATATGAAGCCACATCCAGCTTTTCTGTTTGCTTTTAGCCTACAATTGGAGCCCAAAGGCTATCCTCTGTGATACTTATACAATCAAGAAGTGAGGATTTCAAGTGTCGTTCAGAAATGATATCCAGTTATTGTTAAGTGCAGCATCGTTCTACCAATATATTCACTGTCCCTACTCTATACATGTCCAAACCATCTCAGTCTGGCCTCTCTGACTTAATCTCCAAAACATCTATTATGTGCTGTCCCTATGATGGACTAATTTCTGATCATATCCATCCTCGTAACTCCCAAAGAGCTATGCTTCCAGTCTTTTTCTCAATGCTACTGTCTCTAAACCATACAACATCATTAGCTTCACCACCTTCTTGTACACCTCCCTTTTCCTTGTCTCTTAACTGTTCAATCTAGTTAAAAACTCAACTGCCACTTTTCCTTGACACTGCCGTAACTTCCCAGTGATATCATCAGGGCCAACTCTATCCCTCTCCCTTCACCTTATGCTGCATCCCCCTGTGCTCTTGTCTAATCTCTTCAGTCCATCCCCTTACTGCCCCACTTCTAATTACCTAACCTCTTTCTCTATGTACACTCCTGCAATTCCTCATTCAGCCACCAAGTCTCCTTATCTACTTTCCTTACAGATGACAGACCAAGTACTCTCCTACCTTTCTCCCTGATTACAGAAACTGCAGTTGTCCAGTCATCTGGAAGCTCCTTCTGAACACCCAGGGCCTGTCTCAACTCCTCCCTGAAAACCACACAACTCACACCCTTTTCAGCTTCGATTTCATCCTCTACTCTGCCTTTGTCATATTCATCTTGCTTACCACCAGACTTATCCTACACACCATCATCTTGTTCTGTCTACCAATACTCAGCTATAATAACTTTGCTGCCACTGATCTCCTTCAGTTATCATAGTTTTTCCTTGATGGAATACACTAGTGACCTCTGCTCTTGAAAGTTCCCTAAGTTCCTGCCCTCAACAATTGTGTTGACTGCACCAACATGTCCATTGAAGTTTGCACCAATTACCACTCCCAACTCTGGGAATGCTTTGGACTACTTCTTCTAACTCCCTCCAGAATGTATCTTTGTCTTCTAGCTCACATTCTACCTTTGGGGAATAACCACTAACAATATGAAGAAAAAGAAGAAATTAGATATTGCCCATCACACCTTCAATTTCTGGCTTCAGACTCACCATTGTATCTGACACTCTTCACTTTGAAAACATTCCTAACAAACTCCTCTTTCAAGATATCTAAAATTTAATTTCTCAGTCCTAGATAGTTTCTTCCCCTCATCTCTTTCTGTCTTCTGCCTACACCTGCCTTCAGTCTGGTGTAGGTTTTATGCTGGATGCCCGAACTTACACAACCCTCTGCATTTATTCAGGTTTGGGACCAGCTCAAGGACAATACTCCTCACCGTAATATATACATGTCAAATGCGAAATGTAACAAAATGAAATTTAATGTCTAATATCATCATAAATAAATTATCATGAATTAGTGAAGTTATTCTGACATGTCTCAACCAAAAGGCCACCAAAAATTACATATTAATACATATTTCATTAGCACATGTTAGATGTTTTGGAGAGAAGGTTGATTTGCTGTGGCGACCCCTGAAAGGGAAAAGCTGAAAGGGAAAGAAGATGTTATGGAGAGAAGGTCAGAGAAGCCAGACTGAGATGGTTCGGTCATGTACAGAGAGGGGATAGTGAATATATTGGTAGACATATGCTGGAATTGGGGATGCCAGGTAGGAGGTCTAGAGGAAGAACGAAGAGAAGATTTATGGACGTAGTGAGAGAGGATATGAAGTTAGTTGGTGTGAGAGAGGAGGATCCAGAGAATAGGGTAAGATGGAAAAGGTTGATTATCTATGGCGACCCCTGAAGGGAAAAGCCGAAAGGAAAGGAAGAAGAATACATATTTCAGTAACTGGTCTTGTATTAAGAAACTGATTCCGAAATGCTGGCTAGTACATACGTTTTTGTGGTCAAGCAATTTGTCGCAGAATACATTACAATATTACAAAATGTTTTTTTGTTTGTTTTTTGTTTTTTTATGGTGCTGCTATTACATATGATGCAATTGTTTTTTTTCTACACAAAACACGAATGTCTTGACCTTGTCGACAAGTTTTGGCCAGTTGCACAACACTACTGCTAAATAAATATTCATATCACATGCCACAAAGTGTGGTCACAGTTATGTGACAGTGGACTGAATTAGTAGTGAGAATTTCACATTTTCTTGCCAATATTAAATTTCACACTTTCAAAGATTATAAAAAGCACACACTTATCATGAATTTTACTGTAGCCCATGCATCTTATCATTAAAATGCAACTTTACACTCAATGTTCTCTTTTAGAACTAGGACAACACCCCCACCCTTTTGGAAATCTAATTAAACTAAACTAGTTTTTATCTGTTCTAGATGACTTCAGAGAACCCATTCATTATTCGTGCCCTCCAGTCCTGTCACAAATATGTTCCAATATTGCATTTATTTAATAAATAGGTTACTTAATGTTGTTGTTTTTTGTTTATCTTTCTTGGGTACTGTTCACAGATTTTCTTTCCCTGTTCCCTGACTTGTATATTTGAATTTGTTATTTCAGCTTTCCAATTTTGTGATTGATGTGGACCCACCAACCTTTAAAGCATATTGATTTGAACCAACATTACTGATTGAAGTATAACCAAGTGATCAATGACGAAGATTTACACTTTAACTTCTCCTTTTCTTCTGGTCTGCAACTATGGCAACTAGAATACGTTTATAAATATCATTTTGTCAAATGACACTCAAATCACCTTCAGATATGATTATCTGTGTCGCTCTGTTCCTCCATTTCAACTTTGTCAATCTTAAGCAGAAAAGATGTGAGATTGATAAAACAGAAAAATGTGTCTTTTTTTCTTCTGAGAATTTCTAAATTTGATATGAATTTATTTAAAATGTGACTGTACCGATGGACGACTAGCTCTTAGTATGCAGTTACACTGGTACTGTATATCCAACTGTGTCACATGAAACAAAACAATGAGTTCACATATAGGTTCTTTTTTTTAAAATAATTTTTTAATCACTTTCTACTGCATTAAATATTGTTCAATGAGAAAACACCAATTCATATAAATCCTAAAACGATAAACAAAAAACAGGACCTGTATGGCTACTTCTTTAAATATTCAGCAGTGCAGAAGTATTAAAAATGTTTGGTCTTGATGGGCCACTCAAAGGTAAAATTTATCATTTACCATATGTCACCCCGGTAAAGCAATTGTGCATATTAGGAAGGTACAGATTAAGAATAAAGGTTAGAGAAGTTGGCATGTAACCTCAGGTTGCAGGTACACGCAGGCAAATAGTGCAAAGATGTTATCTGTGGGGTGGGTGAGGGGTCATTCTCCCATTAGGGAATTGAAATTTGTAATAAGGATCAAAATGCTATCATATATTCAGACACATTGTACATTTTTGCCATCACATAATCGGAGACTACTCTTTTATGAATATGCGATATGTAAAGATGAATCGGAATGTGCTATTGTTTTAAAACTATGCAACTGAATTTATCAACATCAAAGTGTTCACATTTGTTTGTCACCATGTCACCTTATATGTCACTCTGTTAAATTACATTACTTCTTTTCTTTCTGTGATTGACATGAGGTTATAGTGTTTCTGTATTTCATTACACAACCTGCTCTGGGGATCCCTGTCTAATTGGAGCGATGTAATGGCTGTGGCACCTGACAGAGAATGATGGTTACTTAGAGAAAAAGAAATTGTTTTCAACACTGATTGCTCAAAGTGAGGCCATTCTGCTATGCTCCTGAACCGGCTTTACACTTTTGATTGATTTGCATTGTAGATTGTATTGACACAGAGAGGACCTGGCTACCTCTCCAGGCTAACACTGCTGTAAACCCAGCACAGCCTCTGGCTACTGGCCCAGTATGTTTGAAGAATTTCATTAATATAAAAGTGCCAAAATGCCAGGATACCAGACAACCATTTCTGGCTGCTTCAAATGAGGAATGAATGAGAATGAACTACAGACAAGTCAGGGACATACATTATTCTTTGTTTGACTTTTTGTTTCAATGCAACTATGATAATATTAAGGATAATAAATGATGGCACTTTATTCAAATGAAACATCTCAAATAACTTGATATTTATGTCTTACAACTAACTTCATTTTGCTACATAACACTGCTTTGCAGGTCAGACAAGCTTGAAAACTATTAAAAGCATGTGAGTTCATGTACTGAAAACAAAATAATCTAAGTGATGCATTGATGACAGAAATTGTGTCATTTTCATTGATCCACTGGATGAAAACATGATGTTTTTGTGCACCAATAAATTGAATGCAATGTACTTTTAATAAGTCCAACAAATACTCTTAATTGATGGTAGCAGTAAAGGAATGCTGCCGTGTAATTACATCATTGTGTGCAAGCACCCTCTTCCTCTTCAGCAGTGACACCAACTGACTTGATAATCAGTGCCACCCACTACTAATCTCAATTAACCAACTTCACATAACTGCATTGGATTGGATTGGAGATTCATGTTTTCCTTAAATGATTTTCTGAAGTTTGGTTCAAATGTATGACTTTTATGTATGTATTAATTTCATTATTATTCCAAATTTTAACTTAGTGGTAGTAGCATTTTTCGCCACTGTGGGAATCATATCCCACTGCCACGGAAAGCAAGTGAAGTGATCAAAATACATAACTGTGTAATGTTCCTGCAATTCCAATTTCATTGTAGACCTTTTTGGGATTTCTAGCAGTTCATCCAAAGCCCCAAAACTTCAAAGCTTTGTTAAGTAATGGGCTTGTAAAGGTTCCAAGCTTTGCCATAAATTTCAGGATAATGAATTTCCTAGCCAATGAGTCTGTGCAAATGAAGTCATCACATTGCACACAATGTAAATCCTTTTTGTCCCCTCTCTGGCAATGTTCCCAGTAAACCTATATTCAACATTAAAATATACAGGTTATTTACAAGCAAATTATTGTGATGCGACACCGCAGTCTCTTTTTCCTCAGTCTTTTTATGGCTCAATTGAATACACTGAGATAGTTAGATATGCAAAAAAATATATTATTTTAAGAATACTTTATCTCCACCTACATGGAATTAGTGATTATGCCATAAGTCAGTTTAATGCTTCCTATTTTAATATGAGATGTTTGAAATTGATTAGAAACCGCTTAAGAGACTCTCAGGAAATCATCAGATTAGTCTCTAAACAATGTGTGTTTCCTTGCTTTTCTTTTAACATCCATCACTGCTGCTTTGCCACATAGATGACATGTATGCTGACCAGAAAGATTTAAAGTCAGAACTGATAACTGATATTCTCAGAGAGGACAGTAAACTTATTGTAAGTCCACATTTCATCTCAGAGGGTCAGCAGTTTACATCATGCCCACGCCAACATATACTAACCCCTATTGTATCACAGTTTTGCTGGTCATTCAAGAAAAAAACAAACAAGCAAAGTTTATACTGACATGCTTTCTTAGGTAGGCACGTATGTATGTACAATATAATGTTGTAACACTGCCCAACAGTTTGCTACGCACACAAACATAAACAAAGACATACATATGTATGCCTCATGAGACATATCTATTTGCTTATAGAGGTATTTGTCTATATTTCTTAGTTTTCTAATGCTTCTGTAGCGATGGGGTTACCCAAAATCTGCTATTCTTAAATATCCATCATTAGAAAACTGCAACCCCAACATTTTGCGATTACTATGGCAATATACTATATACTTTAAAAAAATTATTTTAGCAGGTTGTGGTTTGAGGTACTCTTAATGCTAAATATTTGGCTGTTTTTGTATTCCTTCCTGTTGTACATTACTGAAGAAAAAGAGTCCCATTTGTGGTGGTGGTTTAGATTAATGGGCAGTAAGCCAAGCTTTGAACAAGCAGCTATCTGAATGGTGTCACCAGAGAGGCCATTATAATGTTCCATTTGAATTTTAAATCCTCTTTAAAGCAAGGTGGGTGCTACATGGGTGTGTGACTACCCACTGTATTGCATTGATAGATCCTCTCAGTGATGGGAGGGTAAGAAGGTGTCTCGATTATTATTGGACTTGTCGTTGTCACTTAAAAAAGTGTGACTGGCAGAAACATCTATTACATTACAAGATTCAATTTTGACCTCCAGCTACAGGGTAACTTTACAACTATCACTGTATTGAGTAATAGTATAACATATTTCAGCTATCTCTTTAATTCACCTCTACGATGTCACATCCAATTGTGCATAATACCATTGATTGCTTTTAATAGTTTTATTTACTGTCAGCAAGATCTTTGCCAATGCTCTGCAAAAGTCCACTTTCGAAATAGCCGGTAAGTATGTTAAACCAAGTTTTCCCCTGAGAAAAATATCAGCTTAATTAACAGGACTGGCAGGAGATGCCTTGAATCATGTAGGTATAATTATAAAAGCCCTATTTCTGTTAATCCTTGGCCCTAATGCAAGCAGCCTCACATATTTGAGCCAGGCCATGGCCACTCAAGACTACCTGTATGGGGATGAAAGCAGATACCTCAGTCAAGTCTCCTACACTACCTTTTTTATGGAACATCAATGACAGGGAGTCAAAAGATACAGTATATCATAGACTGACTAAGTCAACTATGCACATACATATGATTTTGACCCATAGGTGCACAGTGCAGACATGCTAGAGTGATATTTTCTGTAGATCTTTGAATAAATATAATTGAGCAATTTTCTCTCAAAAACTGGAAAAGTCACAAGGAGACATCTGACGAGGGGCAGTTACTACACTATTAATTAATGGAGGACATCATTGCTGAGCTTTCTGTTTTTATGAAGGATAGGCTGTGCGTAGTTCTGGTTTGTCTCAGTGTCAAGACCTTTGATTTGTTTTTCACAGCTGGCTCTGTGGAAGGCATTTCAGTGGGCAGCTGCGGACGCTTAATCTCTCCTGTGCTGTCACTGGCTCAATTAACAGATCGCACACTTTGGGGATCCACAAAAATTGTCAGGAGGGTGTCAGATAAATCACTGGAGAGGATTCTACTCTAGCTATTGTCAGTTCTAGGCCCAGGGGATTGAGTTTCAGAATGGCAAGGCTCTAACTGCAGTAACAAACTCTTGATTGTTTAGTGATTCAAGGTAACCCCCCCATTTACTGTTTTTATATATTTATGTAATTACTGTCGTTACTAGGCACCCCAGAGAAAAAAAAAATTGTTGATATAAACCATGTGTTGACATTTTTAAGACCTGAAATCGTCTTCATCCATCCATTGTCTGCCGCTTATCCTGCAGTCAGGGTCGCGGGGAATGCTGGAGCCTATCCCAGCTGTCATCAGGCTAGAGGCGGGGTACATCCTGGACTGGTCGCCAGTTGATCGCAGGGCCACATAAATAGACAGACAACCATTTACATATTCACTCGTTCAAGGCAATTTTCCCAATTTTTTCCAATTAACCTGCTGCATGTTTTTGGACTGTGGGAGGAAATCAGAGAAACCAGGGGAAACTGAGATCTCAAAATCATTTTGGTCCAAAATTGCCAGTGACGAATGGCTTTTAAGGACAATAGATTATTTTGTACCGGCCGGGAGTTTTCACTGTTTCCTCCAACCCCCCCACCATACACACCCACCCACCTAATTTCCCCCTCTTGAATCATCTTGTTTATCACTTCAGTACGATGGAAAATTGATGATCATCTAGAGAACTCTAGTAATCCAATTGGATAAGGAAGTAAACAAGTTACCAATGACTATTGATTTTGAGACTGAACATTGATTCTTTCCAGCTATTTTCTTTTTGAAGAAAGACATTGGAATGATGGTTATTACTAAAGATTGGCATTTATTTTCTAACACTTTTGAAATCCAGCTTGTATTACTCCTGGTTATGTATTGTACCTCAGTAAGAGAAGACAAAATAAAGTGCAATACTCTTCCTTTGTCTATTGGACTTTGAATCGTTGCCGTGTTTCATTATATTATTGGCATCAGTGAATGTGTTTTTTAGTAATTAAGACTTTTACTAGTCAGTTACTTTTAACTTAAAATGCTTATTCCTTCTGGTAAAAGATGAACACCAAAAATCCCTTAAAATTATAGAAATCCAAATGCCTCTGGTCTCCTGGCCTTTGTTCTCACAGTGCCTTAAATTGTTAAAATCGCAAAGTCATTTGACAGGTAAAGGTAAAATTAGGATGTCAGTCCTAAAAAGAATATGACTATGGTGACCTTTTCTAATTCCATTGCTCTCTGCTATTTTGAAATATTCAATATACTGCTTTGTAAATATTAACATATAGCACAAGGTTGTTGGGTCTGCTGGTACAGTTCACTCTCAGCCATAGCTGCTTGTAATAGCATGCTCTGCTCATTCATTTTAATCCAAAGTGGTAGTCTTTTGTTGAACAACTCGATCTTTCATTGTTATTCTAGTTATATAGCAGCTGGAAAGTTTCATTTAAGAATCCATAAATCTGTGGCAGCACTTTTGCTTTATTCCTGTCTTCACCTGTCCTCTAAACACAATATTCAAATCTCCTGATAACCGCATGTATTTTTGTCATCCTGTCGACTGTTACTTCTTCTCGTAGTACTATGAATATCGTACGATAAATGACCAAAGCGTTTTGTTCAAACCTTCACCTTAACTGTAGTTGCAATAACAACATCCTTTACCATCAAGCAGTAGGCTCTCTTGGGTGCCTTAAAGATAAACTTTGTGCCAAGATGTAATTTATGATGGAAATGGCCTGGATCTGCTCTGGGGGTTTTGTCTTCAAGCTGTTGCTTTTTTTTAATTGTTTTCTTTTTGTTTTGTTTTTTTGTTTTCAGCATTGTATGTCCCTTGTTAACCTAAATTCTCCAAGAGGGCAGTTTCTTCAAGAGGTGACATTTAATTTTGTCTAGATGAAAATGCATAGGTTTTATTCCTCAAATCCATTTTTATTTGAGGTCAACATATTTTGACCACAAGGTTTTAACCAAAAATGCTTGTTTTGGGGGATATTTATCAGCTTTTACCGAAGTGTTCTTGTTGTTTAATCCAAGATGAGCTCTTATTGGTCAACACTGGGATTTTATATCAGAAAGAAAAAGAAAAACGTATCAGGAAGAAAAAGAAAAACATTTTATGATACTTCTTACTAATGACCCCCTGAGCTGAATGACAAGTCTGTTGATAGGAGACACTCAGTTGCATGGCGAATACCTTTAAAGAAGAGATATATGGCTTTGGAGAACTCCTGCTATAAAATGTCTTTGATATCTGACTTTGGCAGGGAGAAATTTACAGAATGCCATGCTTTTTCTTTTTAATACTGTTACGGGTTGTTCACAAATACTTTAATTCCTCCCAGGAGAAAACAAACAAACACCATATGTAGAGTGCTTGCCATGCCATATACATTTTAATTTAAACTGAATTAGGTCAAGAAAGACAGGAGTAATGAATAGTGATTTTATTAACACAAGCAGTTGCAGTATGCAAAATGTTGAAATTCAACATTTTATGACACAGATGCAAAAAACTGCACACACAAAATGATACACAAGCACCTACATGTATACAAATGTGCAAAAAAACATCCTCACAGAAACAGAGGGATCTAATAGTCTTTCATACATTTCTGTGTACTGACATGCTATTTCCCCCCCATCTCTTTTCTATGGCACTAATAGTAAAGCTGAGGTGGCAAAGGTAATCTAACCTAGGGGACTAGGTGATAATAGCAATGTTGACAGATTCTTGTTTGTAATAGCAGACAATAAAACTCAGAACCTCAATATCACACTCATTTTTCCCCTTTGACTCCTCACTCTTGAGTTTTATTGTGTTCACGCATTGAAAAAACTGTAAAAAAGAGGGGAAATAGGGTGTGGATATCTAAAAAAATAGTAAAATAGAAAATAAAATTGTACATTTCATCAAACATAATATAGCTCTTCAAGCAGCACTGATCACAACGTGGTAAAAATGATTATTGTGTTACCGCATGATTGTAGTAGTATACTGATTGTTAAGTCACACAAACTTTTGTTGTTCACACGCTTAAAAGTAGTGAATAAGATGCAGAAGTATTTGTGGTTATGTGTATTATCTTTCTGCGGTGACAAAATACAAATGATTATAACCCAAACCGGAAAATACAAAAGAGACCTGGAATGCTCAGTCAGCAGCTTGCCATGCCTAATTTGAATAATCCTTTGTTGATACTCCATGTCATTCCAACTGAGGGTAGTTTTTTTTTTTTTTTTTGTGAAACAATCAGCAGGGTTTAAAGTAAATCTCCCAAATTGTTTGGGTGGATAGTCGGTATCAAGGCTGACTTCTAGTATAGGATGCAGGACTAAAAATTGCCTCAAGTTCATTAGTTACACAAGTAAAGGAAAACAGTAACATTTTTATTTTACAGCTACATAGCTATTATGGGAAAATATGTATTAAGGTCATGATGAAATGTCACCCAGCTCTCTGTATTTGCTTCTGAGATCAATATAGACGGTATGAATATAAAACCTCCAATTTGTTGAGAACAGAGTGACTCTGTTCCTACTAACAGAGGAGTTAAAATAACATCCTTAAGTGCACAGCCTGAACTTTTGGCAGTTGTCTCAGGGAGTGCAACATGGCTGGGTTCCGGCACCAAGTTGTCTGCAGCTGTCAGACCCCAGATTCCCATTAGTACTGTCACACTTATCTGAGGTAACTTAAAATGTAGAAGTCTTTTAACAGCATAATGTGAATATTTAGCCAACTTCAACTCCTCCCACACAAATCAAACTGTGCTTCCGAGGTCCAGAATCACTGTTTTTAAATAAATCAAATGCAGAAAACATTGCAGTACAACAAAAAGGTTTGACTTTCAAGCCTACTGATTAATGCAAAAAAAGAAATAATAGACACATACATTTCTTAAATAAAAACAGCAAAACATGAGCTTTGTGAATCAATAAAGACCTCAAAAGCTTAGCGTGACCAAAAATGTCCTATCTTTTATTAACAATATGTAATATCTAAAAAAACTGCTCATTTGGACTCAGGTAATTGTTATATTTTTGTGTTTCTGGGTTTTTTAAGATGTTCATTCATGACTTGACGTGGTAAGAAGTAACTGGTAAAAAAATAACCTTTACGTATTGATTTGAGGTTTTAAATGGTCAAACAAAAGTGTAAGGGACAATTGTGTTTTGACTGACAATAATAAGTAAAGGCTTTCAACCACAAAAGCTTAACTTGTGGTTATTTTGTCACTTTCAGCTTCCTATTTACAAAACTCTGGCCAATTGTGTATCAGGTAAGCCCATGTTGTTTTATGTCAATTTGCATAGTAAATCTGTAACTATAAACCTCAGATTTCATGAGCCCAAATCCCATGTTTATCTGGGTGTTATAGATAGAATAAAACTTATCCATTTCCAGGGAACTTAAGAGCCAAGTCTGACTCATGTTGTAGCAAAAATTGCTGTGATTAGGACACATAATCCAATATCACAAGGGAGTATCCACAGTGGCTTGAAAATATCCTGCCTGACATTTTATTCAGCCAGATCTCTGATTGGCACCTGATTAGCAACTAATCCATGTCATTATCTCCTTCAGTGAAATTAGTTGGGTATAAAATGGCATTGTAAATTATAGAGGTGGAATTGTGAAGGAGCTTTAATCAGGGAAAATCTCAGAAAAGTGCTGTGAAAAGAGAAAATGTGAGGTTGCCATGGATACTAAATGAATACAAAATGGATACAAAAATGAATAAATTAAATAGATATATAGGCTATGAACTTTGCAAAACATTTGTTTGTTGCTTTCATCATAAAAAATATTGATGAAAGTTTTATCTCTTGACGTTAATATTAGAATGCCTTTGTTTGACACATCAGTACTGGAGCTTGTAACGGTCACGCAGGCAGGGATGTGAAGTTTAGGTTTGTATGGACATAAATGACTCTGTTCCCTCTCAGTTACATTATTGACTGATATTCAGATGTCTCCATATTCTGCCAGGTAGAATCCAGCTCAGCCACTCTCCCTCATGCCCATCCTATACTGCCTCCTCTGGCTCCAGTCCTGAACCAAACCCTCAGAGGAACAGAACATAATTAGGAGAGAAAATTGCAGCTGACACCATTTCTGAAAAGCAGGGTATTGTAATGAGTGCAGAGCAGGTAGTCATTGTGTCTGAGGGAGCGATAGAAAGCCCTTGGTTTTCAGGCTTATTGGGAGAGGCTGAAGGAGTAAGCAAAGCTTTGCTAGTCCTTCAGTGCGCATGGGAACAGAGTCTTGAGAGGACGAAACAGAGGTGTCTTCAACAATGGCAAGAGGCAAGGTTAGAGCTGAGTAACTAATTCAAACAGCTCTGAAGTGATGCACATACTCATCCTCGTTTTCTCTTTCAATATCTCTCTTCCCCTGTTTCTTGCTCTCCGTGTTCCCCATTATTAGTTCAGTGCAATGTGCTACAGCCACTGATCAAAGTTATCATCATTAGTTATGGAAAACGGAGTGACTGCTCATGGAAGCTTTCTTTGAGTGAGGCAGTTGAGACAGTGAACATATCTGTCCCAGCCTGGCCCAGCTACAAGCAACCGTACACCACAAGGAGAGATAGATAAAGTTTTGTTGTTTTTTTTTTTCAAATCAAAGATAAAGAAGCTAAAGTATCTCAGTAGTTCTCCATACCGAAGCAGATGTTTTATAAAATCTGTCAAAGTTTTTTGATGTTTTTTTGTGTGTGTGTGTGTGTGTGTGTGTGTGTTCGAGTGTCCAGCATTTAAATTTCATGTGTGTTTACATAGAATCTAATTGGGATGTTGGTTTCTGGCATTGTCGTTAAGTCTGAAATATATCAATTACTAATAAGGATTCTTCTTTTGTGCTCGTAGGAGCAGCTCAATCATCATATAGGGGGAAGATGTAAAGGAGTAAAAGTTAACAAAATATATAGACAGTTATAATAATATTATGTATACTTTGTTAATCCCTCATGTGGAAATTCGTTCTCTGCATTTAACCCATCATGGATGAACCATGAGCAGTTGGCTGCCATCTACCAACCCTCAGGGAATCGAACTGGGAAGGTTGGTTTCCCTGAGGGTTGGTTCCCCACCCCTCCTAGTGTGGAGGTAATGGTTCCAAGGACGAGCGCTCTACCTCCTGCGCAACGCTGGCGATTATTGAGCTGACTATTATTATTTATACTACTCAATGTTTCACTTTGCATATTTTAAATGTTGGCTGATGTTCTCCTGTCTGAAATGAGATTTAATAGAATAGAATAGAAGCCTATAGAAGATCAAGAAGGTGAGAAAGTAAGCCCATTACCTGCAACCCGTAAAATGACTACGCATTCTCACAGTCTCGGTCACACAGCACCTAACCACTCATACTATAGCTAAGCATTCATGTACTTTTACATACACATACACTCCAGCAGAGACATAAGTTAAAAATATAAATATATAAAAATAAAGTAATAAGTAAAAATATACACTGATGCAGTATAAGTAGTTGGTTATAATTACATGTCCCGATTAGTCAATACAAAATTTGAAGATATACTTTAATTGGAATAATAAATAATAATATTAACAAACTAGATAAATATATAAATTAAGCAAGTCAATTGATAGCCAAATGTGAATCTTATTATGATGTGTAGGAATGTATTTCCTTTGTTGGTTGACGGAAAAAAGGGTAAATATGTATTTGCAATCATTTGTTCATTAATTGTCATAGGGGTGCAGGAGCCAATCCCACAGAAATGGGACAGAAATACTCACCCATACACTGATCCCAATATATCGATACATTTCTCGTATGCTGGCCATTCTGTGAAACTGTCTTACCAATGCAAAGTAAATTAAATCTACCGCATCTCACATTCTACACATTTTGATTTAGCATCTTCTCTAGTGAGAGGCATCGTGGACATTTTTTCAGTCCGTCGCAGTTGCTGACACGTCACTCACATACTCTGTCCCATGGAAAAAAGAAAAGCTTACTCTCATTTGCAATCTAATTTTTCAGCTGATGAGTTTAAACACAGAGCCATTATATTCCTTGATTTTTTTTCCGTGTAATGATCAACACTGCTCAATAATTTAGCAAGTATCTTCAATACTGCAAAGTGGAGAAGGATATTATTACATTTATTTTACATTACAACTCCGCAGCTCTTCTTGGTGTGTCCGACTTATGAACAGGTTTCTCTTGCCTGTCACAACATTATACCATGGTGTTTTTTAATTGAAATTATTCTATCAGTTTTTATTATGATCAAATATAGACATATACATTGCAAAATAAACTATAGATGTAGTTTTATTTTCTGAGCATATGACTTACTAATATTTGCAACTCCTGCACAATGCATAAACATGGCTAATGACAAGCTTTGTTGAAATATTACATTTCCTAAAGTAATTTGAATGACAGATAAGTCAGCTATATTTCAGTCAATAAAAGTCGCTCAAGAGCTTTAGTGCCTCGGGACTCTTTTTACAATGCGAAGTGCATTTAAATTTTAATGATAAAGGATAAATCAATGATATATTTGGACAAAAAATTCAACTACAAATGCCTTTTAAACCCGTCATTACAAAACAAAATAAAACATTTACTCTGTATAACGGTAAGCATATTTTCCCCATTGTTAATATTTTAATTAAAAAATCTTTGCAACCAGATGCAATGACAATAGTTTTTTTGTGCAGACAGAAGACAGACCCTGACCAGTCCCAGATTTTGGGAATATCTGCACATTTTGTTTTTAATGATCACTAGGAGTTAAGAAGGAAATATAAGTTTTATGAAATAATTGTGCTTGTCGATCATAGACAGTCCAGTTTTGCACAGTAGTAGTATATTGCCACCACTAAATTAGCCCTGTATTGTGTTAAGTAGCTTTCATGTCACCACAGCAGTCCCCCATATCCACACCATTGTCAAGACTTGTTACTTTTTCTGGGAAGCCATCAAGATTTGTCTCTGTCAACTGCCTGTCCCTCAGTCCATTAAAAATGATTGATAGAGCTAGAAAATCTTCCACCCAGCTGTTGTCGTTGACTCATCCTTGAGAAACTGAAAGAGCTCAGAAATGGACCATCCCTCTTCAAAGACCTTTTGTATGTGTTGACAATGTGCTGCAAAATACTTTTATGAAGATAGTTCATAACCATTCCTCCTTTTCATGATAATGTACAAGTGCATTACATATGAATATGGTGATTGCTGTAATTTTTTTTCATTGTGTGTGTCTGTATATTAATATTGCATTTTAAAGCACCTTTTCTATTCTTTGTTTTAAATTCTTTTGAAGCACTTGTAATCTTGTGATATTTGAGGCTGTCTTAACTTTCATCTCTTATCTTTGGGTGTCACTGCAAGGTGACTATCTCTCTCCTGTGGTCAGGTGTTTTTTGTTTTTTTTTTTTTTCTTCAAATAGAAACCAAATCAAAGACATGTCTGTTTGTCAAACTGTCACTGTTCTTCTGTCCTGCACTGTTATCCTCTAATAGCCTGTGAGGATTTTTACAGGACAACTTGAGGAGGATTTTATGATGCTTCAGTGTGATTGATAACATGCTCTTGGAAGGATGTCAGGCTTTCAGAGACGGATAATGTGAATTTCTCTCTCTCTGCCGTTGTCTGTAAGATGTGCCATCAATCAGATGTATTGCGGCCTTAACCTGGTAAAATTAAAACCTTAAGGGGTGGAGGTCTGGGTTCTCTGTAGAATCAGGACACACACATCACCACGGAATAAGACAGAATCAGAACACATGCCCGCATTCTGTCCACAGTAAAGATATAAGATTCACATCATAAGGCAGATAATATAATTAACGATCTGACTCCATATTGCTGTTGAAAGCGGAGAGGGATTACAGGAAGAACAGTCTCAATTTTGCTGTGTGTGGAGGTGTTATTAGATCCTAGCCCAGCTAATTTCATTGCTTAGCAAGTCAATATTTACCAGCAACAAGCACAGCACACTATAGCAGACCCAATATCCCTACCAATCATACATCACTCCTTAGATAATTTGATACCACAGAGCTACAGCAACCAGTATAAAACCTATGAACATAATTTCCGCTTAGGTGTTTGATATTTAGCTTGTCTGCGGTAAAACACAGATATTGTTGAGCAGGCTCATTGGTTTAAGGTGGGTTAAGGTGGGTTAAATAACTACCCTAGTGTTTCTCCTTTGCTAAGCCTTAGTATGGCTTAGTATAACTACTTTGTATGTCC
Organism: Fistularia tabacaria; assembly: GCA_901007705.1. Lineage (NCBI taxonomy): Eukaryota > Metazoa > Chordata > Actinopteri > Syngnathiformes > Fistulariidae > Fistularia > Fistularia tabacaria. Next base: position 3,327 of record CAAKHD010009754.1, on the reverse strand, counting down.
TGTTGTGTTTCAGTTGATGGCTGCATACACAAAGCGGCAGGGTCCTGTCTCTATGATGAGTGCCACTCACTTAATGGCTGTGAAACCGGCAAAGCAAAGATTACCTGCGGCTATGATCTCCCTGCAAGATGTAAGTACCTGTAATTACTATATTTTGTAATTTATCCTGTCATTTGTGAATGGGCGCCTTGGAGGAATATTCACTACATGACAGCTCTGAAACACCCTTGCAGTTGTCCATTAAGTCTATCAAGACAGTGGTGTAAAGTAATGCAGTGAAATTTTGTGCTATCCATCCTGAAACTACATTATTTGATTGCTTTTGCAAGCATGACTGAATAAAAATTCTCTGAATGATATGTATGTGTGCATACATGCATGACTGTTTGTATGCAGTATACCTCCAGACAATGACAAAGGTTGTTCGTATCCAATATTAATCAGTTGAATCGTAATCGCCTTAAAAAGCTTGTTTAGATTCACAGTAACTATTTTGGGGAGAATAATATGAATGGTGCTTGTTGTTTACCTAGATAGGAGTGTCATGCACACAATGAAAGACATTAAATGAGGTATCAGTTCCACAGCTTGATTGGTTTTAGCATCCCTGATTTATTTTATGAATAGGTGATGTCTTCCTCATAGCATGAATGATCTGCCTCTCTTTGTTTCTCTCTCTCACACAAACACACACATGCATACACACGCGCATGCACACACACACATACACACACACACACACACCCACACACACACACACACACACACACACACACACACACACACACACACACACACACAAAACACTTTCTGTGTGGAGTTTGCACATTCTCTCACACAAGCAAACTTCATGCCCTCTTTCGCCCATCTATAAATCTCTTCCTGCAGGCCTCCTGCCTGACTTCAGCATCGTTCCTACAATGTAGTAGCCATATTATCTCTACTATGTACTGTACATGTCCAAAACATTTTAACATGTGTTGTCCCTCTGACTGACTAATTTATGATGCTATCTATCCATTTCAACATTCTCATCTCTGCTACCTCCAAGTCTGCCTACTGTCTTTTCCTTAATGCCAGTCTCTGAACCATAAACACTAGCTGGTGTCACCACCATCTTGTACACCTTTCATTTTGGCTAATATTCTATTGCACATCACACCTGACACTTATCTCCACCTGCTTCTACATGCTTGTACATGTTTCTTCGCTTTTTTTTCCCACACGTTACGTTACTCTACTGTTGATTTTAGGTACTTACTACAGAATCCTCAACCTTCTTTATCGCTACTCCCTGTAGCCTCACCGTTCCGCTTGGGTCCCTGCCATTCACTCACAGATATTCTATCTTGTTGCTGCTAATCTCCCCCTCTCCTTTCCAGGGCATACCTCCATCCCTCTAGAGTTTCCATCACTTGCCTCCTGCTTTCACTACAGATCACAGTGTCATCAGCAAACATTATAGTCCATTTAGATTCCTGTCTAGCCTCATCCGTCACCATAGCAAACAAGAAACGTCCAAGATTTAATCCTAGTCCCATCTTCCCTTTAAACTCTTCTGTCACACCTATGACACCTCAGCACTGTCTCACAGCCCTCATACATATCCTGCACCACTCTAACATACTTCTCTACCACTTCAGACTCTTTCTTGCCATGAGACTGTACTACTGCTGACTTTCTTAGTCCAGCTTCCAATATTCTGTGTCATAACTCCATTGTATGGCTCATCAACTTCACTCCTTTTAGTTACCACAATTCTGCATATCTCCCTTGTTCTTGAAAATCTACAATCGCACACTTCTCCATACCTCAGACATTCTCCACTCTCTAAGGCCCGGTTGAATGGTCCTGTTCAAAAATACCGCTATCTCGCCTCGACATTTCCATACCTCCACAGGTATATTTTCAGGACCAACTGCCTTTCCAGTCTTCATCCTCCTCATTGGCCTCCCCCTTTCTCTGCATCCACCACTTCATCTTGTGCTCTGCCTTTGTCTACATTTCTTGCAACCAGATTCATCCTACACATCACCATTGTATGCTGTCTGGCTACACTTTCAAGAACCACTATGTTGTAGTCATTGATTAAAGGCACATTTTATTCTAATCTATTTTGTACATTTCCTTCAGATTACATAATCTGTGCAAGAAGTAGCCCACATTTGTGGTCCTACCTTCACTCACAGGTTCCCTATGTTCCTGCCTCTTCTGGAAAAAAAACTCAAAACAACCATTTCAACATTTTTCCATAGCACCGCCATCTGTCCCTCTGCATTCCTATCCAGATACCAAACCAACCCAACCAACAATGAGCATCACACCTGCAATTTATAGCTTCAGATTTATCACTCCATCTGACACTCTTTTTACTTCTACCACACTCCCAACAAACTCCTCTTTTAAGATAAATTCAACTCCATGTCTCCTCTTAACAATACCATGTTAGGACAGCTTAAATCTTGTCCAGAAGCATATTGCCTTACTGCCTTTCCAACTTGTCTCCTTGATACACTATCTGCCTTCTGTCTCCTCTTCTTCGACCAACAGTAGCACAATTTCAGATGGTGCTCTATAGGTCTTCAGTACAGGTGGCTGTTGTTATTAACCTGGGCCTCAACTGATCTTGTATGAAAATCAAGTTTTATTCACACATTTAGTCTGGCATATGATTTATGTATGTGCTTGTTTGTATGTGCTTGTGTGTGTGTGTGTGTGTGTGTCTGTGTGTGTGTATGTGTGTGTGTGTGTGTGTGTGTGTGTGTGTGTGTGTGTCTGTCTGCCTGTCTGTCTGTCTGTCTGTCTGTCTGTCTGTCTGTGTATAGAGTGACAAAAAAAAAAAAAAATCTATCCATCTATCCATCCATCCATCGTCTGCGGCTTATCCGACTTAGGGTTGCGGGGGAATGCTGGAGCCTATCCCAGCTGCCATCAGGCGAGAGGCAGGGTACACCCTGGACTGGTTGCAAGTTTATTGCAGGACCACATATACAGACAAACAACCATTCACTCTCTCATTCAGGGCCGTTTTCCCAATTTTCCAATTAACCTGCTGCATGTTTTTGGACTGTGGGAGGAAACCACAGAACCCGGAGGGAACCCACATTGACACGTGATGAACATACAAATCTCCAAACAGAAAGGCCCCCTGCCGGAATTGAACCAGGATCCTTCATGCCGCCCTTGAAAAAAAACTATACTATACGAACTATATATATACGCACGCACACACACACACACACACACACACACACACACACACACACACACACACACACACACACACACACACACACACACACACACACACACACATATATATATATA
>CAAKHD010009753.1:15378-28478 GCA_901007705.1 Fistularia tabacaria | reverse complement strand
AGATTGGCACAGCCGGTGAGTATACACGACGCGCACACGCTCCACCAAACCTCATAGAGCTGATGGCAAAATCTACAAGCGCTCCTGCTGCCCCCTCGTGAATCATGGGGCATTCACATGAGTTTACATTTAAGAAAGATGGCTAAAAGAACTAGCCTATGTAGTTAAAAAAAAGTTGCGTTTGGTTTCTGTTAAAAAGAAGGGGGGGGGGGGTAAAATAGGGTGTGGCGTTGTCCTTTCGCAAACAGTGTTTAATGACTACAACAACCGGCATGCATTGGGTAAGTTTGCTTCAACAGGCCACACCCAGGCCGACGGGAGCGGTAGAAGAGGATCATCCTCCAGATATTTATGGCATGTCGGAAGTTGTTTCACTGCTAAACCCAATTTTTCATTAACGTTACCACCGTTGCTCGTCGGGTTGTAATATTTGAGCCGCAACTTCGCCATGTCTTTCGTCCCAGGACAGCCGGTAACTGCTGTAGTGGTAAGTTTTAAGTCTGGTATTGAAAGCTGGCTCTATTGTCCCCGGTCTGCTCCGTCGACAAACGAGAAACAGGAAAAAAAAACAACCCCAAAACACCGTCATTTAACCATTTCAGCCGTCGTTTCTTCTCAACTTAGCTGCTTTAGAACTGCGATTTGCTTTGTTTAAGCTTAAAGCGGTCAGCGGTCGCTGTAGCCCTAATAGTGGTTATTGTGGAATAAGTCACCGATGAGAACAAGAGCACTTGGGAGAATATTTCAGGATAAAAAGTGACCTTTTTAAAAGTGGCTTCTACGAATAATAAACGGTGGTAAAACGTGTCGAAACGCGTTAATGGGCGTCGCTGCCCGCTGGAGTCAGTGTTCCAGCTAAAGCAAAGTCATAAAGCCCGAATCTGCAGGCTGTTGTTCCACGGGGTATTGGAAGTTTTCCCTGCATTGTTTGTAATGCTATGACTTCATTCTTCTGGTGACAGCAGAAACTTTTGAGTAAGATCGGTGAGACTGGATTCTTTGAATTTTTTTTTTTAAAGTTCTGTTCTGCTGCTGCATAAACCTTTACTTTCTACCAGAGGAGTGTTGATTACTTGTGGATGATATGGTTTCAAGATACGCAATTACAAATATTAATACTTAAAAGGGTTCTGAAATGAAGGTAGAATGACTATCCATTTTTTTCTTTGTCATTTACTTGTGTGGAGAAAAATCTAATTTCCTGCTGATTACACAAAATTTCACGTTTGTAGGCCGTTGTTCTTTTTGCTTATCCTCAGGCAAACATTTTTTGTCATACAGTTATCCCGGTAAGGAACCGTTACAAGTGACAAAAACATGCTCCATCAGTTTTTACATGTCAATAGGATGAATCATTTGTCACAATACGCTCTTGTTATGCATTCTATTCCAAAGGTGCTTCATCATATTCACTTCCACTGAATTTAGTTTTCACTGTGAGCAGCACTACCAGTTGGTCTACCCCCCCATCCCCCAAGTTATGCAAACTTGCATCTGTGTCTTCTCATTCGGTGGGAGGTGCAGCGACTTCTCTAGAACACAGATTGTAGGGACCCTTCTCTTTGGCACCAAACTGAGTAAGGAACGGGGAATGTATTGACATATGAAGCAGCCAGTCTGTGAACTACCAGATCTAATATTCTGTGAGTCAGGCTGATCATCCTCTCAAACAATATTTTCTTTACTTATTGCAAATCAAATTTGAAATAAGCAACTGAATTTCCTGCATGATCAATGAAGTATTTCTGATTCTGAAATAAGTGAAAATATGGGCTTTTTCCAGCAATGAATTCATGCTCTCTGCCCATGCTTACAGTCATGAGAAGCATACATGTCAGACACCTTTATTTGTCCTCCCAGATCAAATTCTAAGAGTAATGTAGAATTTGTGTTGTAATGTATGTTATTGTGTCAGTTTTGGTCATGATAATCAGTCAACTATTAAGTGATAACAATTTTAACAGATGTTGAGTTTTGCATGTAAATCAACCCTGACTCAACTCTGTCCCATGACTCACAGTTACTACTATTCATAACTAATTCATGACTTTTAAAAGAACATAAATAGAACAGTAAGTTTTTCAGAGCTAATATACCACTCCAATGAAACTGTGTGGTAGCACTACTAATTAAAGTGAATGTGCAGCCACTACTCGCTGCAGTATGTACATTTGAAGTTGTACAAATGTACAATAGCCTGCCCGTTATGTAATAATGACCTTTGTAGATTTTTCACCTTCCCTGTAATACAGACCTAACTGAAGTTATTTGTTACCAGAGATAAAAAACTTTACAGCCTTCCTGTCCATATGTAGAAATGCAAATGTTTTATTTGTAGCTTAACATGTTTTACCTCGCTATTGTGAAATAGATACCCTTCAGGTAATTCAGGCAGTGTTTGACTGATGGTTCCTAGATGTTCTTTTTGAAAGACTTGAGCAATTTCCCAGACATCATTGAAAGAGGCATACAGATGGATATTGGTCATCGCAAACACAGGCAGGCATTGTGCTGATGACTGTCGCAAATGCCCAACAAACAGATAGTCCTCCATCTGTTTAGTAATGGAGCCTTCAGCTGCTGGTGATGAGCACAAGTGTTCTGTCATCATGTCGGTTCTGGGGTGGAAACAGTTTTTCTGCTCTATGTACTTTAATTTCATAATATTTGACCCCCAATATACATTAATTTATTGCATTTTGTCAAACAGCAAAGAATTGAAATCAAGAAGTTGCGACAGGGAGATCATCTGATCCTTGGCTTCAGCATCGGGGGAGGGATAGACCAGGACCCGTGTCAGAACCCCTTTTCTGAGGACAAAACTGACAAAGTGAGTTTTTGTTTGATAACTTCCTCTTCTTTGTCTTCATTTGTATGTAGTAAATGGAACAATCAGGGAAGGTGGATATTATTATTTGACAGCAACATGTACCAGCAACAGATACTTCCATTAAAAGCAGCCAGAAAATGTTTGATAGAATATCAGATGTTAAATTTTACTGAATCCATGCAAACATCCACTTTATATCATCTCTCTCAAACAAACAGCATTTTCTTAGTTGCTCTAACTTAAAGGACAATTTACATAACAGTGCAGGACACATCCTAGTGAAACCTACACAACATGAATAAGCCTGAACATGTTATTTGCTGCCTCAGATGGGATTAGGATTCAAATGTGATGACAAATGAAGTCATATAGAAACACTGCAAGTTTACACAGTCATTTTCTACCGATAAACCACAGCTACTTTCAGTGCATCACATTGAGAATATTAAACTATGTAGTATACATAGTATTGGGCACTTTGTTTTTATGTGCAGGTGTTGTTCTAAAATTGATCCTTATCCTGGAGAGAACTTAAGGTCTCTAACCCATTTTTAACTGTCAATTGTGCTGTTATTGATGAATCTGCTATGTCCTGTAGTCATTGGCCTTCAAACCATTGATCGAAATTTGGAACTCATTTTATGATTCATGCTTAAAACATGTTTTGGTGCCACCTAGTCGTTCGTGTCGCTATTTTTTTTCTTTTCATTCTTCTTCAACCCAATGATAGGCTTATCTTACAGTGAACATCAACAAGTTACTTTTTTCATCAAACGTTAAATCATGTTCTCTACTTCCATCAGCTATTGGTGTGATAGTCTTTGTAAGAGGTTTGATCAAGTGCACATGACAAAACAGTTCTTTTAAATTTCCATTGTATTTGTATTCCTCCCAAGGGTATCTATGTGACTAGGATTACACCAAAAGGACCAGCTGACTTGGCAGGTTTAGTGATGGGAGACAAAATCATGCAGGTATGTAGGTCAATCATGAGTCCACAAGATGGCACTGAATGACCACTGTAGTGGAAAGAGGGAATTCAAGCCTCACAAGCAGCACTTGTATTAAACTAATTGTAATAAACCTTTTCCTTGCTCATTTGTGAGACAGCCCTGTCAATATTCTTTTGGGCTAAAAAGGCAAAATCACTGATGTCCATATAAATGTATACTTATAACTATGAAACAAACATGAGCACTTAGACCCCTACAACACCAGCAGTGTTTAGAAGTGTTTACCGACATGTTCTCAAAAGAGGATATTTGATCCAAAATGTACCTACAAAACTTTTATGTCTCAGTAGCTCTCGTCATAAATTCACCAGAATACTATAATTCCTGTATCTAAAATGGGGAAAAAAACTACAGAAGACCAACCTTTTTCTTATTATGATGTAGTTTATGTTAAATTAGTTCAAGACATCATCATACAACTAATATATCCAAAAATGTATTTGAAAGTGTTTACAAGGGCTCTTGTGATGGATTTTGAAACATCTGGGTTTGCAAATGCCATTAAATGGAAGTCTGTAATAACAACTTGATCCTTCGCCTTTTCCCAAGATTGGAGTTTGTACCGTTTTGTGATTATGGGGCTCCTACTACTTCCCAACCTTTAACCCCCAGCTGCTCGCCCCACAGTTTCATCAATGGAACAAAGAACAAGTCTGCATCTTTTTATTGTATTCATTCTTGCTTCTAGGTGAACGGTTGGGATATGACCATGGTGACTCATGACAAGGCTCGAAAAAGGCTGACAAAGAAGAAAGAGGATGTGGTGCGACTACTGGTAACCAGAAAGGCATTGGAAGATGCAGTCAAACACTCCATGGGCAGTTACCCAAACCCGACATATTGCCCTGCTTCTGAGAGCCACAGTATGCTGAAATAACCGTTGACTGAACATGCACTGTGATTTCCAAAATCTTAAATCATGCAACCTATCAGACGACCAAGGGAGTAGGTGACATTTGGTTGTTTGAGTCTTTACAAGTCATTTCATAGATCTTTTGGTCTGTCATTGAATAATGAAAAAGTGTTTTTTCCTGTACCCTCCCAATTACACTCAACTGCTGGACTTTTATATGTTTTTGTAGCACATGCAACAAATGGGAGTGGCAAGTTTAGACAATAAGTTAGAGGACACGCGCTGAGAAATGCAGCACTTAATCTCATTACTGACATTCTCGGTACTGTCTTTACTGTAAATCTGAAATAATGGATTAGTTCTAGAATTCAGGTACCTGACAATATTATCACAATCTGTATAAAATGTGGATATTCATCAAGATAATTTTCCCCTCTTCAAGGAGAAAGTAATTCCACCCTAAATTGGAGTTTAGATTGTTGCCAACCAGTGTGAACCAAATGATGGACTGTTGCAATATTTTCACTTGTGGTAATATTGACCATATGATTTTCTCAGTGGTTAGTAGACTGAACACTAAATGCTACACGTGCATGCTCTGTCATCACACAGAAGTCTCACCAGTTTTGACAATTAATAAAACACTTTCTTTGAATTTTATTGTTGACTTTTTTTTTTTTTTTCTATTACCGATTTCTACTGCAAGTGTTGTGTGCTTTGTGTGTGTGTGTGTGTGTGTGTTGTGTGGGTTTTTTTTCATTTTTTTTTTTTTAAACAACTCACAAGGTTTAGCTCCCATTGGGATGGTTGGTAATGTCGAGGTGGCTTGGAGCAGCTCTACTAATGTGACAAACTGAAAATGGGTTGGGTTTACAGCCGAGTTGTTTATGTTGTACACGTGTGGTCCCCGAGCAAGAGCCCATGCAGGGTATGAAAGTGATAAAAGAAGATAATCATGACCTGGCATCGAGGCTGGGTTTTTCCCAGCATGAACCACCACTGTTCAGTCTCATTTTTGTAGGGATTATAGTATCAAAACCCAAAAGTACAGCTAAGACATTCTGAATCAATTAGCAATACTTGAACAGTTTTCCAGTATTGTTTCCATAGTGATGCAATGTACTCAGGTCTTGGCATTAGAATTTATAATATACACAAGTTTTATTGCTCGCAAATGTGTTTTGACAGACTTTTAAACAGATGCCTCTTTTTATACTATTCAGTTTTATGCTATTTTCTATATAGCATAGATCACATAATTTATATACCAGGCAACATTTGTATTCCAAGCAAAAACTCATTTTAATCTTGGATAAAACCAGTCATAAGTCCAGGGCCATTTTCAACACATGTTCCAGACCTCAGCGGTGGACCTCTTTGTTTCTCATTCATTATTCATGCAAGCAATTAAAGAAAAAATAAATGAACTCCGTTCAGTCTCTCTTTTTTTTTATTTTTATGAAGTTTGTCTCTGATCAGTCTCCACTTTGGATCTGTAGTTCTGAATGTATCACACATGAAAGATGAAGCAGCTTTAAACAATTTGTGTTAATGGCATTGTATGTATCTTCTAATCAGTCCGTCTTGCATTGTGCAACACAACTTGTGTCCATCGCGTATGCCCTACATAGCACTGCCGGTGACTAATTTGCTTTCCTAATTTTGATATTTAAAGCCTATTGTCTTGCATGTGATCTGCTAACAGCAGTCTTGATAGTAAAATAAAAGTTAATTATGTATAAAAGTGTTCATTTCAAAAGTGAACCAGACAGTTAATGATTTATAAACAAGCTAAAAAATATTTTTGTATGTATGTAGGTATGTAAATATGAATTTGAGTCACATGACTTTGGTTACTAATTTGATGGCCTCGGGATCACCAATGATTCACGATGTCACTCAGACTTGAGCTGACTGACTCATTAGACATAACACAACTAATCCTTCAGTGTCACCAAGGAAGTAAAAAGATTTACTTTTTATAAACTGTTCCTTTAGTGTTTGTTGATGTTGAAGTCATGATCCAAGTTTAAACTATTCGTAGTTATGTTAGACATATTATTTGATACTTATTTTCAATAAAATATACAACCACTGTATGTCTGACTTCAGACTTTCCAAGCAACTCAATTGCATTTTATCGTGTAATGTTTGACGATGATTATCACCTTAAACAAATATGCCTCTCATATTTCAATTGATATAATGCTGTGAATAGAGGGGAACTATTTTTACGCCCTCTTCACTCCACATTGGAACGCTTTTTTTAATCTTCCTGGCCCTTGAAATAGCTTCATGTTGCCAATTTTCAAGTAATCAGCTGACATTTCAAAGCAAAGAATCTATTCCCTGACCTTTCTGTGTGTACGGTGGCAATTTGACATAGAGAGCCATATCCTCTTTCATCTCTTAAATATGTGAGCTGCAGTCAATGACTAGCCTTTCAACCAAGGACCTGAGAAAATGGTCCCTTAAACCAACAAAAGAGGGCAATGGAAAAACTGAAAAGCTGGTCAAAATGTTCAATATAAAGTATCTTACTCCTTTCTTGTGACAATGCTTTTAAAGTTTTTGATGTATACTCGATTTAATTTCAATGACTAAAACACAAATGTCTTATGATACCCATCCCAGTCTGTCACATTGAAGTCCTTTGATTTAAATTTCTTATCAACGCTTCATTTCTAAAAGATAGTTTGTAGCCTGAGGTTATTTGATTAAATCAATAATCGAATTGCGTTTATAAAACTGAATTTTCTATGGCCCAAGAATTAATACCTTGTTTCTGTCACGCCATGGGAGAGGGTCAGTCTAGGGCGCTGTAGCTGTAAAGTCTCAGTAATAATTGATGATGCATCTGCCTGTCTGTCAGTCTTTGTGGGTGTGTGTTTGTGTGTGTGAATGTGTATGTATTTGCGTGCATGCATGCCCATGTGTGTGTGTGTGTGTGTGTGTTCCTCATTTGGCAGGGACATGAATCTGTTTACCAAGAATATGTATTTCCTTTTAAGTTGAAGTTAGTTAGAGTTGGCACCCTGGAGTTGGAATGTCTTTTGGGTTTTGTGACGTCTTTGGGACTGCTCCTGGTATGAATGTGCACTTTGTGAGGACTTAAAGTCCAGGTTAGGGTGTTTTGATTATGATTCGAAAATGATTTGGTTATGATTTGGGTCAAGTTAGTGTTTTGACAATCCACAACAAATTGTAAATGAATAAATTAATTCTAATTAATACCAACACAAAGTCCTTATTAGTATAGATACAAAAACATCTGTGTATGTGCACGCAGGTGCACCCGTGTGTGCGAGTATGTGCGCTAGGAACAGAGGGAAGCATGCTCCATTCCACCTGCCTAGGCATTATAATACTATTATACAATTTTTTGAGACAGTAAAGTAGTTGCACAAACATTCCAGCCAGTGCTCAGTCTCACAATGTGTTTTTTTTTATTCTCATTAATCCCACAACATTAACAAGTTTCATGTTGCTAGGTGACTAATGGAAAGCAATAAGTGAGAGCAATTGCCACCCGGTGTCATGACAGGAGATAGTGTTTGCGATAATTCAATCAGCATTTACAAGTTGTGGCTACTATAGATCATTTTATAACCATGTCCCTATTATTTTGAATAACCAGGGTGAGGTAAATGTTTTCGTTGTTTTTCATCATAGCAAATGGTTTCCGATTAAGCAATTTTCAAACTTTAAAGCAAAATGAAACAAAATATTGGAACACTTGCATTTGTATGAATGTTGCAGAATGCAATGTGTGATAATGAAACAATATAGATATTACTGTCCTTTCTGAAGGCGTGTAAATAATTACCTCTGTCTCAATGGAGATCATACATGATCCATGCCTCCCACGTTATGGCAGCATAAGTGTGTTTCCATGGTACTGCAATCTGTTCCTTTCACTTTTGTTCTCCACCAGCTTGAAAGCAGGGGTTAGTTCATGACTACAATCCATCCGTTGGGTCAGAATGGTGAAAAAGAGGTTTGCTAGATGTATGTAGAGTATGTTTGAGCATTGCTGCGTTAATTCTGATCGTATAGAGCCTTTCAAGTTTTCCACATAGTATTGTCATCAGTATGCACAAAAAGTAATCTAGATAAATTAGAAAAAAGGTCACTAATTGAATTTAGCTCTTGAGGAGACTAGAACTTTAAGGCGCCAGTAATGTAATAGCGAATGCCACTCATGGAGATGCACAAATTTCCTTCAAGTTCTAGTATCCTTTTGAGCTGGTTTAAAGTATTCCTTTAAGCCCTGGTATCTTTAAAAAGTCATCTTCATAATATCTCTCATTCATTCACCTCTGTCAATGCAAATAATGCTTAATATAGTTTTAAGTTATTCTTTCACATTCCATCAAGTCTCTTTTGGTGCATCATCATGGTCTTCTATGTTTTTTGCATGGCAAAAGACTATTGCCCACTGTATAAGCCTCAGAGCCAATATATCAAAGACCTCTTGATTGTTTCCAGGAAAAACAATAAACACTGAGATTCAAGTGTACAGTTCTTAGCCTGATCAGAATTACGTCACATAAGTCCTTAAGGAGAGTTTGTGATTCCCTCTCATCATCTGATTGGTGTTGCCGCTTATGATATGACTTTTTTGCGATGAAAGGACCTTCCTCCGACTGGTAATTGTTCATCTGGACTCTACTTTTAAGGCTTCATTTGCCATTTACTCTGCTCTGTTATTTCAAAGACTGCTGGAATCCTTAGGCAAGTTGCCATCTTTCCTCCATGAGTAGCTCTTGTGCTAATAAACAATACCTAACAGGACAAATCCATATCTAGAAGTACTTGACTTAATACTTGTAACTACAAAAATCATTACAGGTTATGATGTTGCTGTAGCTTGTCTGGTTATTCAGTTCGAAATCCAATCAGATCAACTGTATACACACAGAATAATGAAATTGTTATTGCTATCTTTCGCTTGACAGCAAAGGACAGCAATCACTGCCCATGAGGTATGACTGTTTATGGTGCGTTGGTAGAACTGATGTGTCATAGTCACTGTCATTGTCTTTGTACTTTAAAGATCTGTCTAAAAAGAATCGACGAGCATTCCTGTAATTTGGCTTAACAATAGATACCTCCAAGTCAAGATGTGGACTCTCCATAACTCAAACATGTTTCACAGTTGCACTAAAGTTGTACCCAATGTGTCAAAATGTTTTGCTATTTTCTGTGGTGTCCACCCAGATGTTCTTTCTCTCTCCTTTTCCCCAACACGCTTGCTGCACCTTCTTAGGGGAGCAGATATCTCCATATCCTCTTAAAATTAAAGAAATTACGTAAAAAATAATCGGCTAAAATAACTTCTCTGCAAACTAAATATTCACCCGCCTTCACCTGGTGCACCTGGAGACACACCAGGACTTCTTTCTATACCTATACTTCAGAGATGCAATGCAACCTCGCAAATTAATTCTGACAGATACATCATGATGGGATTTGTTCTCTCCACATGAATTTTGCCAGAAATTATACACATAAAAACTGAAAACTGGCGTATTTCCTTCCTTTGAAATGGCCATTTCTCTCTGAACTCAGTCTAAGTGGCTGGTCACTTGAATCTTTTTGAGTCACACAGTCAGAAGAACCTAACTCATCACAGCCTACCCCACTGCCATCATTTCCATTACTGCAGATAACCTAGTGGAAAGCTGTCCTATTTAATTATGTTATTATGTTGTCAGATCATTTTTTTTGGATTATCTTTTCCCTATAAGAATATTTTACACTGTTGACTGGGAATCCATTATCCTAAGAACTGAAATTCCCATTCTCCCTAGATTTAGAGACTGTAGGACATCTAGGGTGGGAGATGGAGCATTTCGAGAAAGACTAATAGGGATATTGACCAACACCCTCCCTAGGTCTGGTAATAATAATATTCTTGAACTATTTATCACATACCCAGGCAGGATGCCGAGGGAGAATATGAGTGGTGATAGTACAGGGAGTAGCGAGGAAGATGACGTAATAAAGAGTGTGTGGGTAGAAGTGAGAAAGCCAGTACACACAAGAGAAAGAAAGAGGAACAATATTTTCCAAAAAGATGAGAAAAATAAGGAGAGGAAGGGCAATGAGAGGAAACCAAAGTCAGCATTGGTGGAGATCAGTAGATGGGTTTGAGAATGAAGATGTTGTCCAAACTTGTTGAAAAAGGAAACATTTTCAGGGAAACCTGCCAATTAGACATAAACACCAAGTGTGGGGGCCCAAAGCAGGATAATATAGGTGAATAATACAGTACAACATAAGGATGAGGAATTCATCAGTTAAAAGGGCATGACTTACTGTATGTGTTGCACCTGCGGAGGTCATAGCAGTGTTGTTTGCCAGTGATTTGAGGTTTAAACATTAGACGTTACGGTCCTAAGAATACGAGTATAAGGTTACCCGAGTCCTCAAGAAGTGAAGACAGGATGTCATGAAACAGAGGAAAGGAAAATGGTGAGTAGGGACAAAAAAAATCAAATTCCAAGCAGCAGTTTATGAGATTTAAGATACAAATCTAGGAAAATAGTGTCAGGAGAAGCAAAATGGCTCCGTGGCAGGGATGACTGATGTAACAACTGAGGCTCTTCAGCCATGTCGACAAGGGGGTGGCCAATTGTGAGAAGCGAAAATTCCAATTTTCAAGACTTAAAGCAGCTTGCATCTGTTAAGAGTCAGATACGGTCTTCAGTCTCAGGACTCAATCGGCCAGTTTCACATCTTAATGGAAGTGATTACGTTTCTAAACCATCTTAAGTTCGGCAGGCAACCAAAACAAACACCACCTGATTATCTATTTAGCTTTCAACTGTATCACACAAGTTTCCATAGAAGGTCAGACTTTGCCCCGCCGTCTTTATATAAATCCTCCAGGCGCTCTCTTGGCCATTTAATATTCTTTAATAAGACAAACTCCGTACTGATAAAGATCATTAGAAAAAGATCATTTGGAAACTCTGGCTCAATAAGTGTGTCTGTGGATTTCAGCTGCAAATCAGTTCCGAGGAGCAGAGAGCTGCTCACTGTTCTGTTTGGTCAGAACGTTCCTAATGCGAAATTGTGAAAATGTTCAAAGGTATCTGCAGCATTTCCTTTTTTCTTTCATTATACTTAAGGCCATGCAAGAACAAATGTTGATGCTATATAAGAGATATTGCTGAAACCCACAATTGTATTCTTCACTCTTTAGCTGTTGTGTATGCCTCATATTCATTTTATTTTATTTATTAATGTCATGTCATCAAGGGTCATTGCTAATTCTTGTCGAAATCTTCTTGTCATGGCAACTGGACTTGAATTTCTTCACTTGAAGACGTTTCATTTCTCATCCAAGATGCTTCTTCAGTTCTGAAGAAGTTCTTCATTTATCAATAGAGGTGTAGTCCTACACAGTTGCATGATCTTAATTCTTATAGTATCCCACAGAAATCGAGAAAAAACCCTTAAGTTACATCTCAAAGTTGATGATTTTATACTCTAAAGGAGCTCCAAAAGGTTTCACACTTAGTTTTCTGCAGGAAATGTTTATTTGAGTTAAATAATGACTTTAGCACCTAAACGTCGATGGTGGAGATCCACCCAGAAACACCTTGTCAGATGGTTCAATTTGAAAAAAAACAACAACACAGATGCATTGACATTCTCTGTTTGTGAAAGCCATACATGCACATTCTGTGAACATGATGAGTGGGTGTTAGCGTGGACATCTGGGTGCCAAAGGGCTACAAATACATGACTTCCCTTGAGCAGATATGTTGTCATGGCAATGTCTACTGTGTTTTTTCAGCCGTTTCCTACAGAACCAGAAGTGAAGCGAGGAAAATAAATAAAAAAATCAATTAAGGAATACATTTTGATATTTCTCTGTAAATTCCTCCTGCTCTAAAAAAACATTGCAAGGTATTTCATTTAACATGCTCATTCAAATAATTTTGAAATCTATTTAAGAAAAACTAGACTTTTTCTCCATTGTTGTGGGCGGGCATGGAGGGGGTAGTTTGTGTTAATTTTCTTTTTTTTATTTTTTTATAGTTGCCCTCCTGAAGGATCCTTCACCTTTCCTCCTCCCACGCAAACCATCTCGGCAGTCCCGGAGGCTCCGTGGACGCGTTGAGATGCTCGGTAGTAAAAACGAGAGATGAAGGAGATGGTGTGTGTGCGTGTGCGTGTGTGTGTGTGTGAGTGAGTGTGTGTGTGTGTGTGTGTGAGTGAGTGTGTGTGTGTGTGAGTGAGTGTGTGTGTGTGTGTGTGTGAGTGAGTGTGTGTGTGTGTGTGTGTGAGTGAGTGTGTGTGTTGGGGGGCGGGGGGGGGGGGGGGGGGGGGTTGAAGAATGGGGGGGGCGGGGGGAAAAAAAATGAGCGGTGGGGGGGGGATTTTCACGCCC
>CAAKHD010009753.1:0-15358 GCA_901007705.1 Fistularia tabacaria | reverse complement strand
GGGGGGGGGGGGGGGGGGGGGGGGGGGGGGGGAGATTACACACTGAGTGGGCAACGGTAATAGAATATCAGCTGCGTGGAGCTGATATTCGCGTCCACATCACGGCGTGACGAGCGTGTCGGGCGGAGAGGTGCGTGAGAGATCGATCGGGGTTTCTGCTCAGTGACTCCTCAAAGCTCCCGCAGAGACTCACGGCGCCACTTTCAACACACTTCAATTTAAACTTCTCGTCCTCTTTCTCTCTTCGCAGCGTCTCACCGGAGCTGAAGAAATCCTTTCTGCAAGACAGCTGAAGAAATCCTCTGCAAAAACAGGGTATCTATTCATCAATCTATCTACCTGTCCATCCATCCATCCATCCATCCATCCATCCATCCATCCGATTATCCACCCAGTATAATTTGTGGAAGTCTGTCCTTCCAGCTAAACTGTGAAGCAACTCATTGTCTCTCATCAGTGAAGACGGTCCATTTGTTAGGATATTGATCACAAACCGATGCATGCCTGACTTTGTCATGTGCGTGTTGCATGAGATTTCAATAGTCAGCTCTCATTGGTCAGTCTTTGCCGCTGGACCGCTCCTTGGCAGTTTTGGGGTCAGGGACACTTGGATCTGGTTGGTTTGAATGTTGTTGAATGGAGTAGAGAACCCTTCTCTACTCTTCAGCGAGGGACCCGGTGAGAAGTGTCTGTTGGCGGAACAGTTGCGAAATTTTCTTCCAAAATAACGAGGCAAAATGCAAGTGGTGAGCAATATGCAGTATTTCTATATGATGTTAATCAATATACATGTGCAAATGTGAATCAGTCCCAAGCAGGAACAAAGTTTCAAAATGAAGGGACAGTGTTTACGTCCTTTGGAGACAAAGACGATGAAGATGAAGAAGTTGGGAACAATGTCAATGAGAACATTTAGTGCTACTTTCCAACTTTCATAAATTCATGTCTTTGAAAAATTGTATGTGTCAAAAATTAAATAGCTCCCAAACAGCAACCGTTTCCTCAACCGATCACCCTGTCTTGACTCTCTTGTTCTGATAACTGACTCTGATGTGATTGGCCAGCTACTTCCTACGCGCTAACCCTAACCCCTTATCACTTCTGGGCGTGTTTCAAGTCAGGGGTGTGAAGGGAACGGAACACAGAGGCAGATCTTGCTTCTTGTGATGTAATAAGAAATCGGAATCTCTCTAAAGTGGATGAATTTCATAGCGAACCGCCCCCCACAAAATGGAGCGAGTACTTGTGTTTTACTACCGTGCTGTTTATAAGACAAAACCCCACATATATAATGTATACATATATTTGCTAAGGAAGAGCAATGTTTATTACTTTTAAAATGTTTGCTTCTCAATAGCTGGAGATTAATGATTCTCAGATTGAGTGATTTAGTGTTGCATTATATAAAATAATACAGGGATTATTACCAAAAATAGTAGAACCACCATAGATTAGATGTTTGCCCGTCAAAAAATTGGTTTTTATTCATCTCTTTGTGTTTGTTTGTGTGTGCATGTGTATGTGTGTGTGTGTGTGTGTGTGTTCAAAGTGAGGGAAGGTCAGGCCATAGGAGAGGCCTTTTCATGTCTGTCTGCTTATGAGCGTAGAGCAGTGTGATTCCCCGTCATTGTGATGCTCAGCTCCGGACACTCACTCACACACACACTACTTTCCCTCTCTGTCGGCACAGAGACACACACAACTACATCATCTGAGACTGAACGGATTGTCTTATCACAGGCTTTTTGACCATGAGTGGTGAGTTACCGATGAGTTGGTTAATCTTTGCACACCAAAGGGATTTGCAGCCAATTTTTTCTTCATGTGATGACATGAATGATACTGGCTATTCCATATAGACAATACAAGTTGGCATGTTTTTACTATAAATATTACTTTTTTAATGATCAGAGCATATGTAAAGATTTGTAATAAGAAGATACTGTATGTACCTTGAGAGGGTTCCCTTTGTCTTAGCATGTTTTAACACTGGGGTCTGAATTGACTTTCTACCGACGTGTGAAAATGGCTCTACAACACACCAGCCCTTCCACCTTTGCAGCACTCATGTTATTCACCTGAAAATAAAGAGTGTCACAGTGATATTTATTTACCAGTTGAAAGTGTACTTTAGGGATTTTTGCAAAACGTGTTATGGCTAATTAATTTTCCGGAACAGCTCGTACAATAAATTATATTTTATGGAGCAATTTTTCCAAGTGAAATGTATTGAATCATATCAGTAGGCTGTGCTTGTCCATTAGCAGATGTTTGGGTTGTTAGACAGAGGAGTACTCAGGCAGCCGGAGCAATTTAAGCATGTTGGAGACTTTAATTTCAAGGGTTCGTCTCTGCTTTGGCCGCTACAATGCTTGGATCTTCCCAGCTGTAGAACCATTTTTACAAAATAACTACATTAACTGATAAGATATTGATTTCATAAGATATTTGGGAGTGGTGTTTCTATACTTCCTCTATCCAATTATTCAGAATAAAAGCCCACATAACTCAAAGTTCAAAGACGCCTCTGTCGAGGGGTCAAGACTTCTGTTGCTCAGCTGCAGGGTTTCAGAAAGTTTTGTTGCTTAGATTCGGGCAAAAAGAGAACTTAAATGTTATGTAACAACTTTAGATGCTGCGAGATCTTTACAGATATCACCTTTTTGTGACGACAAATGTTTAGTAATGATTGTTTATGGTATGAAGAAACTATATTTTCTACCCATTTTATGCCTTTAGTCTAATACATTGCAGCATGTACAAATACTATATATTGAAAACCAGAACGATTTTATCCATGTATTTATCTGTATTTCTCAGTAGTTCATTGAACTGGTGCAAAAGGTGTGTGCAGGTCACCTCAGCACTTCAACTTAAAAAAAATAAATATATCTCATTTCTGACCAGATCTAGTGATTGAATATCTCACTGTAAATATTGGTGGCAAAGTGTGAATAGTGCCGTTTGAGAGCTGATGTTTTCTTTTCCGCTTCTGATGATAAAGTAGACTAATTGGATAAGGTTTTACAGGGTCATCCAACTGCATGGTTAACAATGGCTCTTTCACTCAGTACGTAAGGTGTAAAGATTAATCATGAACAATGGACAAAACTTAATTGATATACCAGAAACAAACAGAATGGATTTATTCTAGTGAGATAATAAATGTTTATCCCCATGGTTAAACTGTACATGTAAAGCTATTAGAGCACAGAGAGAACGGGCTGCATGTAAAGCAGAGACAGTTGAGGTGTTGGACCCAGTCTGTTTGTAGACAGTGATAAAGAGGAAAGAGTGCAACCTATTTAGATAAGGAAAACTGAAAAAAAAACACGTGCTGCAGTTGAATGACATTGTGTTGCTCAGCAAAAGAAAATACGGTAAGAAAACTCAAACTCTTGATACCAAATTTGATAGATTTTCAATCTTGTTGTGGCATTCTGAAGTGTATGTATGATTCACAAAGTACAAGGAATCTATGAAAAGTCACTTGAGGAGAGTACAACAATCAGCATGTACTTATGTGAACACAATATAAAAAAAAAGTTCCTTGAACAAACTACGATCTCATTCTGCAGCATACTGTATACAAGGTGATGTTGTATCATTTAAAGGTTGACATGACTCAATTCCTAAAGTAATCACTTATGAACACGATCATGTTCTTTTACTCCGTGTAATCATAGCAATAAATAAATCTCAATGTTGTCAGTTCGTCATTGCTGGTTGAACATGTTTACTATTGACTTGCTCCAAGTGCAAGGATGAATAGATTTCAGACATGTTACTTCTGAATTTTTTTTTATCAATCTTCCAATTTAAATCTATTTTAATTGTTAGATAATTAAAGTCCATTAGATATAATGGACAAATTGAGTTTTGCATTTTTTTAACCTTTTTTAGCCCATGATCCAAAAACATTCAACTTACAGCCATAGTACATCACAAACTCCCTCTTCAAACTGGCCTGAACCAGCTAATTTGATTAGTTAGTTGTCGAAAGTATATATATTCCTGAATTTACCGTAAATTTGAACTCCTAAAGATTAGAAATCAACATGTAGGTGAAAATGTTGACTATGTGTCGTGTTTCAGACATTTCTTTCACAAAATACCATCCTCCAGCAGTTATGTTTAAATTCGAATTGCTTGAAGTCAACATTTGATTTGCTTGACTTCAGCATCTATACTTCAGTTTTCTGCTCTTTAGATCACATTTGCTTTTCAAAGAACCTGTGGCTGCTAAGATACTAATTCATTTTGCCTCTATTAACCTCCCTATGACTAGTTTCCCACGAGACCTGCCTCTTGGACCAGGTGCTGGAGCTGATTATCAATGAGAAGCCTCCAAACAGTACAAGTCTTTTCCTGAACGAGGACACAAATCCAACAACGCTGACTGAACGAGGTAGCATAAGGAAGCGACTACAGCGGGCCATGGAGAGGAGAGCCAGCAGCATGAAGGACCGAATGACCTCCATCAGCAGGAACAGTGTTCTAGGTTTCCTCAAGAGGAACCTGTTTGTTCTCTTTACTGTTGCTGCCGTGGCTCTGGGTGAGCAGGACACACATGAACACATTTGTTTTCTGTATCTTCATTATATGGACACAGTTTTAATAGGTTCTTGGGTCAGTGCCCTCACTGACAAAAACAGCTATCAGGGTTTTCTGTGATTTATTAATGGGTTTCTCGGCATGAACATTTGTGATTTGTGAGTTTGTGTGCGTGTGCTGTTATTCAGGCGTAATCTTGGGCTTTGCTCTACGCCCCCTCAACCTGTCCCTGAGAGAGATCAAGTACTTCTCCTTTCCTGGGGAGTTGCTGATGAGGATGCTGCAGATGCTAGTCCTACCTCTTATCGTCTCAAGCCTGGTCACAGGTGGGCTTTCGCAAGCACAGAAGAAGAGACAAATGCTTGCAGCAACTATTTGTTATTTGGCTATTTGTTAAGCCTTCAGCAGCACTAATTGGTGGAGGAAGTAGCTTAAAAATAGTTATAAAACTTTAAGATCTGACTGATCAGATGGCAGGTATTTTTAGTTGTGAGTAAAAATAAAAATAGATAAACTGTAATGAGTCTGGATGAATAGAAAATCCGGATTCCACTTCGCTCTGTAATTAAAATCACAGGAAAAGGTCAAGGTACCTATTTATAAAGCAGGAATAGTAGAAATAATATATATTATTGTGGCAAGCTGGGGTTCCGCAAAATGACAAAGGGAGACAAAAGATGAATCGCTCATAGGATAATGCTCTTTAGAATAGGGGTTTAATTCAACAACCAACAATCAGGGAAAACCCAAGGGTGGCGTCTCCCGATGCCAACACTAAGGACGTTACCCTAAGGGTTCATCCCCCATCATGACAACTAACGGTGCAGGTTAGTGTAACACAACAGCAACAACAATGTACAACTATTCACATGACGAAATCCTCTAACCCAGAACCATGAGAGGCTCCCAAGGGTCCTCTTTGCCGTAAAGGATTCTGGGGTTCCCCGGCCAGTCTTCCCGCCATACGCTACATTATAGTGTATACAGTATATATGTAAACACTTCTGGGAAAGACATTCATGCAGAGTTGCAAAGGTTAAAAGACGATGAAATGAATGAATGAACACCCTTTTTTATGACAGAGAAGATCGAAAAAATACATAGATACGTCTACATCCAACACTACATTTCCTCTCTCTCAGGTATTTCCTCATTGGACAGTAAAGCTTCAGGCAAGATGGGTGTACGCGCAGTGGTCTACTACATGGTAACAACCCTGATTGCTGTGTTCATCGGCATTGTCATCGTGATAATCATCCGGCCAGGGAAAGGCAGCAGGGACAGTCCTGTGGCAACAAGTGGAAACATTGAGCCTGTTCAGGCTGCTGATGCTTTTCTGGATCTCATCAGGTAACAACTAGACTAAGATGAAGATGGTTGCCAGTGTTGTATTACGTGCCCCATTGCCATTTCTTCCTGTGTGCACATATTGCTTTGACACCATTACTTCTTTTCTCAGGGATTAATAAGATTGTGTTTTTCACCTTTTTTTCCCTCAGTACTGCTTTATAGAAACATGCATGCATAATATATTCATTCTCGTTTTCATCCCAGGAACATGTTTCCTCCTAATCTTGTTGAGGCTTGCTTCAAACAGGTGAGGCCATCATTTCACCCTCTCTGTATTATTATGATGTTGCCAAATATGTTTTCTTCATATGTAGAAAAAAAAGGAATTTTATTCAACTGCACTGGTCTTGTCCCACAACTCTCTCTCAAACTATGATCTGGCAGAAACAATATATTGTACAGTTTACAAAAAGAAGTGGTTGAACAACGTTATACATATTGAAATACTTTCTCTCAGAAATGAAGAAGTAAACACAACTGATGGTTGGCTTTCGTCAGATTTATCGACTTTATTTTGCAGTACAAAACTGTTTACAAGAAGATTGTGCGCACAAGGAATGTCACAGTGACCATGAATCTCACAAACGCGCTCAACATGACTGAGTCCAGTGTGAATGACAGTGGGGTGCTACCCACTATACAGGTAATGTTGGAATCACTGATTAATCTGTAGAAAACAAGCAAAAGGAGGAAGCGACTTGATTCATATTACACGATAGAGTTATGAATTGAAGATTCTAAACTCTTCAATGTCACTGGTCCACTGTATATTTTACCTTGTTTCAGTACACTGATTTTTATCTGCCAACAAACAAATCAGACTTTTAACAATTACTCATGTCTACCAAACATCTTCCACAGGAAACAGTAGAGGAATCGATGCCTGTCTCTGGCTCCGCCAGTGGAGTGAATGCTTTGGGACTGGTCTTTTTTTCCATGTGCTTTGGTCTGGTCATTGGCAACATGAAGCAGCAGGGTCAGACCCTCAGAGACTTCTTTGACTGCCTAAATGAAGCCATTATGAGGCTGGTGGCCATCATCATCTGGTCAGTAGCGACTCACCCTTAATTAACGAGGAGTGTTATGTTTTGTTTAATTTTTTTGGTTTTCTTTTTACACGGTACAATTAAAAGTGTATGAAATTTTGCCATATTGGTAATATGTAGCTTGACCAGGCTGGTTAACCTCCTGAAACTCATTTCATATTGTGTCTGTCTTATCAAATTATGTTCAAGTTGTGCAGGGAAAATATTTTTAATAAATGGTAAGTTTGCAGTGATAATCCATTATACAGAGGACATATATTACATAATAAGGCCATTTAACATTTGCAGAAAAAGACATCACCTGAATTAAGAGATAATTTAAGTATCAATGTTTTTTTTTTCTACAAAGCAGAATAATAGACTGTTAATTCAAACAACTAAGTAGACAAACCCTTCAGCTGGCTAACATGTGCCTCCAATTGTATTTGCTCTGGATGACCTGGCCAGGTATGCCCCAGTGGGCATCCTGTTCCTGATAGCAGGCAAGATTGTGGAGATGAAGGATCTGGCAGAGGTGGGCGGCCAGCTGGGGATGTACACCGTTTCGGTGATCGTCGGCCTCCTCATCCATGGTCTCTTTGTCTTGCCACTATTGTACTTCTTGGTGACGAGGAAGAACCCCTACAGCTTTATCGGCGGCCTGCTGCAGGCTCTCATCACGGCTCTGGGAACCTCTTCAAGGTCAGTGTCATCTAAATGCATGTTATTTGTGTGTTATTGATTGCAAGGGCAAGTTTTAATTTAGAGAGCTGTTGTCAAGAAGGAGGACAAGTTGAAGGTAAAATCTACAGGGAAAAAAGATACATGTTTAATTTGGCGGCCAACTTATAGCACTTGCATGCTCAAATGACAGGAGCGTGCATCATTATGAGCTGTTTATGTTTTGATTTAGCCTCAGGGTGCAGGCTGATAATGCAGTTATGACCCCATAAAACTATTATATTAAATAACTGTAGAGACTGAAAGGTGAAGACAATATAAAAGGTACTGAAAGCTACGCTAGTTGTTCAAATTGGAAGCAGGACGCAATTTTAGTGGGAAATAGAAGTAAAATATGAAGTCCATGAGAAAATACCCTATCATCCATACACTGATTAGCCAAGCAAATCAGTAAATATACTGTAAATATATATAGTTCATGAAAAGATTACCAATGGACGAAAATCAAATAATTGAAAATTACACTGTGAAATTGAAACAAAACCGAGAAAGTGTCTTGGTTTTGTTCTGAATACACCTTTTTGTTCCCCCTTTTTATAGCTCTGCCACTCTGCCAATCACGTTCCGCTGTCTGGAGGAGAACAACCATGTTGACAAACGAGTAACACGTTTCGTCCTTCCTGTGGGCGCAACCATCAACATGGATGGCACTGCCCTCTACGAGGCTGTCGCAGCTATCTTCATCGCTCAAGTCAATGACATGGACCTAAATTTTGGGCAGATTCTCACCATCAGGTAAGATAATACTTTATTAATAATTTATTGATAGCACCAGTTTTAAACTTTGTTACTTTTCATGTTACAGTAAATACACAAAAGCTTCATGAGTGAGAAATCTCACACTGCTGCACAGATGCTGAGACCATGAGGCCCCAAACTACCGCCTTTTTTAGGATACTGTTCAGATTGGAACAAATCGTGAGAAATTGACGTATCTTGGTCATATTTTGCAGTCAGGCCAAATTCTTAACTCCTTCAATAATGCATTAATTTAGTTAAATTCATTTTTTTGGTCTTACCAAACATGCTATGGATAGCCATGGAAAATAACTCTAGGTGGTTCAGCACAACATGTCTAAAAAGACAGGTCATAAATACTCTGCTTAGCTTTTTCTTTAAAATGTGCTTTCTGGTCAAATATTTTTGACAACTCTTGCAATTTTCCAGTTACTTTATAAAACATTATGACTAGAGACATACAGTAATCATTTATATATTTTATGATTCTTACTGAGCTTTTAATAACTCCACAAATCCTAATAGCCCAATGTTCATGTGCCATTTATTTATTTCCATCTAAGTGAATTTCTTTCCTCACTATCCCTCCCACTGCCTACTCAGTATCACAGCAACTGCTGCCAGCATCGGAGCAGCAGGCATCCCTCAGGCTGGCCTGGTTACCATGGTGATTGTATTGACATCGGTGGGACTGCCGACAGAGGACATTACACTGATCATTGCTGTGGATTGGTTCTTGTGAGTTCCCACTAAATGTCAGCTTGATGGGGATTGGTCTGTGTGAGGTTCTGCCAGCCTAAATGTCAAAGTAAATCTTTAGCGAGCCCAGAAGTCCCAACACAATAAAAAAGGTTGCAAATGTAATATGTAGAGTGTCAGCTCAAAAATAAGAAAGCCTTTCAGATAATCAAGGTTTGAAGTTTCATTTTTCATAGCGTATACAATATTTTCTTTCTGATTCTGTCACTGCAGGGACCGCTTACGCACCACCACCAACGTGCTGGGTGACTCCCTCGGGGCTGGCATTGTGGAGTACCTTTCCCGTGGAGAGTTGCAGAGTCAGGACGATGAGGTGCAAAACTCCATAATCGAAGATAGTGAAAAGCCCTACCAGCTTATTTGCCAGGAGAATGACACACTGAATCACCTGAATAGTGAGACCACAATGTGAAGGCAAAATCCGTACCTCAAAAGTTGTCATGTATTCAGAGCTTAGAGGATGACTTACATCAGTATTCTTTTAGAGAAATGTTTTCGGTCCCCCCAGTGATCTTGGATTTCCTAGAGAATGATGAAAACAATAAACCCACTTTTCCCGTTAAATTCTAATTGTCTGTGGAAAAAAAAACCCATTAGCAGGCCTTAGGGACAGTGTTTTTGCTCATTGAGATTATTATGGTTTGTTTTTTTCTTGGATGTTAAATCAAAGATTTGTATGTGGTGATGTTTATAGCATGAGCTCAGTACAGTCAGATTTAAAACATTTCCCCAAGATCAGTGTTTTAACAAAATTGGTAAAGAGAAATCTCATGCATTGAAGAATTGTACAAGATACTGCTAATTCTTTTACATTTAAATATTTATAACTGAATACTCTGACTGCTTCTGTGTCATTTTTAACTGATTCATTTGATATTTTGTTTTCAATCTCTTGACTACCTCTAGTGTGACTTTGGAAATTGAGTGCCTGTAGTGTTACACAACAATCCATCGTGGAGCCAGTCATTGCCCCCCATTGCTTTGAATCCTGTTATTACACTGAATATACCTTTCCTGCTTTCTTCATTTCTGTGTATGCAATATGAATGTACTGGACTGTTAAAAACGCTGCCTCTAATCGATTCATGTGCAAGTCAAGAGAATGGTTTTGCTTCGTGTTTTTTTTCCTTTCGTGATTATTACATCTGTGTAATTCAGGTGCTGTTGATTTTGGCCACAGCACTGTAATGCTGAGTATTAAATTTCAGATGTTTAAAACTTGACGTATAGTTAATATTTTAGTACAATATTATTCATCTATCCTGTGACAGGATGGCATTTCTTTGGTTTTATATTGTACATGTAAATACAGCAAATGCTTAAACGATAAACTGAAGCTCTTACTTCATGACATTGTATCTAGACTGTAGAGAAAATCCCTCGATGAAATGAATATTATGCGACTTTATGCTGTATCGTGTTGACCGGTTTAAAAGGAGAAAAATAGCGCATAATCAAACTGTTGAGATAAACAGTTTAATTAAAAATTCTCTTGACCTTGTGCCATATTTGTATTGATTGAATTTTTGATGCTTGATGTGAAATAAATGCTTGATATTTTTCAGGAAAGAGAAGCTCGATATTTTAATGGACAGCTTATTATGAACAATATGTCAAATAAATTGCTCAGGAAATGAATGTGTGACGTTTATAATTGTGTTTGTGAGGACCCCTAGTGGAAGATATTCTCCTTTTCAGAGGCCCTTCTCCCTCAGATATATGCTGTTCTGAATGTGGGTCAGATGTAAGATAATTTTGACACAAAGTGGTTTCTAGATCTACTATATATTAATAACCTGGCATTGAAAAAGGGAAAAGAGGAGGTTTACAATTTGAAAAATATCTACAAATTTACATGTAATTTCTGAATTGGCCAGTCAGTAACTTCTTCAAATCCCCATAGTATTATTTTTGTTATTATGCCCAATTTTTTTAAATTCATGTCTGGCAACTTTCGATTACTAGGACAGCAGACGAGGCTCATGTAATATCTCATTTCAAAAAATGATGTGATAAAAAAAGCCATTATTGTTATTTATAAATGATATTGATAGATTATGAAAATAGTAAGATCAAAATCAAAGTTTCAAAAAAATATATTGGTCCCGTGTTTAGTAAATGGCACAGACATCAAGAATGATTAGCTGATCTCAGCCAGCATGGGGCTCAATTGCATTTAGAGGTTTCTATGGTGATGTTAAGTGCTTAGTGAGACTGAGAGACATTTCACAAAATCTGCCTTTTTTAGAAGAAGGCTGGTACTGTCACTACCCATATTCTAACATTTAAGGGGGCAGGAGATTTTTCTGCTAATATTAGAGGTGAAATTTTGAGGAAAAATACATACTACCTCCTTAAAATCCCAGGATAATAAACATTAGGCGAAAAACATTTTCCATCCCATAGTTTTCATATCTATGTGTGATATCAAACACTCTTACTGCTTAAACGTATTTTGCCCCGTCTCAGATTGTTAACATTTAGAATATGTGTATCTGGCCTGTCAGATCAGATTCATTGCAGTAACAATAACCATGTTAGTTTTTGTATTGTGTCGGGAATCTAGCAGAGAATATGAACAAAGTAGAGGTTAAAAATAACCCTAATTACCCATAACCCTTTTTTTCTGAAACTACAAAATAAGTGGCAGGTGTGTAACCAGAGTTGTTTCAATATCCCGAGGCTATCTGTACTGAATATCATGGTGATCCCTCCGATAAACATTAAAAAAGATTAACATTATCTTATTGAGCTGGCATGTTGAGCTAGAGTCTGATTGATCACAGAAATGTTCAATTTCACCTTTTCTTCCTTTATTTGCTGGGAATGTCCAATTTCCTGCATCCGCCGGATCATGTGACTGATCAAAGGTATGTCATGGAGTGAAAAAGACACAATGGACACTTGCAAAAATAAGACTGAGGCAATTCAGCAGATTTTACATTCATTTATAAAATTCACTTGACATACTGTGTTTTAAAATACAACGCATTCTACTACAATACAATAACTGTGTGTTGTACACACAACTGAGCCCTCTAAGTTTTAACAGCCTTGTCATGTCGTGGATTGAATCATAAGTGCTTTGGCATAGTAAATTGACAGACGATAGTTGACAGAGACAGATGCTCATTAAGAAATTGGATTATTTGGTAAATGCCTGAGGGCCTCATTAAAAAGGATGACTTAAGTGTTACATTATCAACAGTCAATATAAAGAATTAACAAAATCTCAGGAACATTGCTTTATATGTGGCACAGAGAGACATATCTGGGTAAAGTCACAGCGGTATGCACATTTTGATTTTACCCATCTAACAGTCAAATGTAGGAGGTCAGTCTGAGTAAGGACTTTGAAACCTCAGCGGAGACCTGGATTGTACAAAACAAGGTGCAAATCAGTATGAGCAAAAGTCTTCCCATATATTGTGCACATAAGGATTACAGTGACAAAACCTGATCTATTTACTATGAGCAGTGTTATTACACACTAATGAAGGTTTACAAGTCACATTTAAGCATAAAGTATTTTGTTGAAATGCAATATTGATATCAATGCATTTTTTACTTTTTTTTTAAAAGTTAAACCGCGCCCACTGTTTTCACATAAGCCACGTAGAGGATAAAGTTTTGGCGGTTGAAACTTCCGGGCTAAACACTGGCAAATAACAGTATGAGCCTCTGACAATAAATCAATTCAGCTTATCTTACAAGTTAAGAGTCCTCTTCTGAAACGTTTCCAGCCTCATGTTTGGGAATATTCAAGCATGGTTCGTGTTCAAATATGTAAATCCATTTGAATATGAATAACTGTGCTGTGTGGTCCAAGAGAGATGGGTGGTATAGATAGAGTGAAACACAAAATGAGCAAAGAGTCAATAACTCTGATGTTTCAGGACAAAAAGTTGCTGAAAGTTAACTTGGCCTACAGAGAATGGGAAGAACATATGTGAGACATTTGACAGAGGAGGTTTTTGTATGTGAATAAATGTCATGTATAAAATATTAAAAAGAATCTTACTTATGACTATTGATTTTCCTCCATATTTGACAACCTTCGTTCACTCTACACTGATAACAGCCCAGTTGTCTTTCTTGTCCTGATGGTGAAGAGAAATAAAAATCACTGTTATAAGTAACACCGAAAGGATATTAACTTGTAACTAGAAGTCTCAAAATAATGACATTTACTTCGAAATTATGCAATCGGACATGCAACAGTGGTTTCATTCCATTGCCACATAAATGAGTCATAATTGTATTTTTCATATTCGGTAAGTTTGAGTGTTGCGTTTGTGTCTGACCTCTGACATGACGGGAAGGTTGTCATGAGGAAGGAGCCACATGGTTCGGTGGGCTTTTGTCCTCTGTCTCTGCAGGAGTTTCCTCAACAATCTCTTCACCTTCCGGTCTTTGGGGTCTGCACATTTCACTGCCTTTTTTGTGTATAGACTGATAACATCAATGAAAAAAAATATATTCATAAATAGAAAAGAGGCCAAATCTTTAATTTAGCTATCACAATCCTACATGCAGGACCACAAAGATGTCTCTCAGGCAGTGCAAGAGTTACTGAATGGTAATCAACAGTCAACATGTAGAGCAAGGACGTGATTAAAAGTGATGGAAGCTGGAGAGCACTGTTATGGACTCACTGCAAAACTGTTTATGGTGAGTGAACTACATGAAAAAGAAAACTTCATTTCCTAGCAACATCAGATTTCCCTGACCTGTTGAAAACAGTGGGTATCACAAAGCAGAATGGTTTGCTTAACTAAACCCTGCTGTTCTGACCGGCTGGCTGTGGCCAGGCTCATCTGGCTCCAAGGGTATTTTCAGATGGCATGTTATTCTCACATATTTCCTTTCTAACTTCCCTGGCAATTACTGCTCCGAGCCCTGCCATAACAACATGACCTGGAAAGATGACAATGCCTCCCAGCCCGGCTCTACCCTCCTCTAACAAGAGGCATATTTTCCATGCTTGCAGATTGCTGTGCTCTTTAGCTGCAGGAGTGGATGTTTGAAATACTTGCATGATGGCTTGTATACTGCAGTCTGGCCCCTCCATCTGCAGCTCAAACCGCAGCACGTCCTTGGTACGCACCTTACCCTGGGAATACAACATACAGCACTGGACGTCTCTCTGCATCTGCACACCTTTACCTGGAAACCACAGAAAAACATGAAGAAGTCAGAGTAGGGAAGTATGGAAGTATTAGAGAAGGGTTTAAGGGTGAGAAGCAAAGGGCAAAGTTACATGTTATTTTAGTCAATTAACTGCATTTCCCTCACCATCTTTTATTTGAGCTTTATCTTATCTGGTCATCCCTGAGTAAAAATTTCAAGTTCACCCTAGGCTTTGAAGAAACATTAAACAAGCACCACTATTGTAGCTTAGCATAGATCTGACGCAGAAGGATTTTGAATCACTTGCTGCTGCAGACTCATATTCGTCTCACAAGCTGGGATTTAGAATTTCTGACAGACGACTGATAATGAATGTTTCCCACTAAGAATTTATTGTGCTTATTGTGCTTATATGTGTACCTGGTGCCTGGTTACACACACACACACACACACACACACACACACACACACATATACAGATACAGACACACACAGGTACGCGTGCCCGTGCACACACACACCACACACACACACAACGAATGCACATAGGCACACATGGACACAAGAATGTCAGATGATGCACAATGGTATCCCTCAATGCAGGAAACAGCACTAAACCATCGAGAATGAAGATAGAGAAAGTGAGATGAGCAGAGAAAGGACAACAGTGCATGTATGTGTGGGCGCACGTGTGTGTGTGTGTGTGTGTTTGCGTGCTTATGTGTGTGTGAGTGGGGAGGGTTCTGGTAGGAAACAATTGTGTAAACAAATGAAAGTGTGATGTAAAACAACAAGACTTTAGAGCAATAAATAGGAGACAGTGCTGCTTTGTTATGCCACAGTCTTAGGTTGCTTTTACATTTCAGAAACACAGACACGTGACGACACCATCAAACAGATTGAGCCTTGACACAGTTGCTTTCCTGTGATTTCAGATGCTCAACCTTCTGTGTTCGGCCCCTCTGTTTACATCCATGCCTCCCTCCCAGCTCCTGCTGCTACTGCTATCCTTTCCCGCTTTTACCCTTTCTGTCTTTGCCATCACTCTACACAGTCCACCT
>CAAKHD010009752.1:71721-95937 GCA_901007705.1 Fistularia tabacaria | reverse complement strand
ACTTGGACCAGTCTAACAAACTTTTCCTCCAGACTTCCTCATACAAAACCAGAGTTCTTCTCTCGTCTAATGAAGCATTGAAGGAGCAACATGACATTCACTCGCCGTGGCACCCGGAGGTTTTTGCGTGGTTGCAGGGAACTTAAATGATGTGAAACAGATACACTTCCAATTTTTTTCCTGCATGTCAACTTTCCCACACGAGGAGACAACACTCTGGATTGCGTGTAAAGTAATATTTGCGGCGCGTACAGAGCTCTTCTTCGCCGTCATCTTGGCTCCGCCGCCCACTTCTCCATCCTTGTTGTGCCAGCATACCGCCCCTGCTGAGGAGGATCAGGCCAACAAGGAAGACAGTCACCGTGTGGCAAAGAGATGCAGCTGTGCTCCGGGACTGTTTTCAGTGCAACCAGCATACATGTCCTGGACCAGTCGAACATATTTCTCTGCTACCCCAGACGTTCTCATACAAAACCACAGTTCTTCTCTCGGCACCCTGTTGTATGCTTTTTCTAGGTCTCCAAAAATGCAAAGCTCTGACCTTCTCTGTACTTCTCTATTCGCATACTCAAAGCGAATACTGCATCTGCAGTACTCTTTCTAGCAATGAAGCCATACTGCTGCTCACAAAAACTGACTTCTGCTCTCAGTCTAGTTTCCACTACTCTTTCCCATAACTTCATTGTATTGTTCATGAACTTTATCCCTCTATAGTTACTGCAATTCTGCACATCCCCCTTCTTCTTAAAAATGGGCACCATCACACTTCTTCTCCACTCTTCAGGCATTTTCTCTCTCTCTAAGATCCTGTTAAATAATCTAGCCAGAAACTCTACCGCTGCCTCTCCTAGACACTTCCATACCTCCACAGGTATATTATCTGGACCAACTGGCTTTCCATTCTTCATCCTCTTCAATGCTCTACTCACTTCACGTTTACTAATCTCTGCTACTTTGTGGTCTACAATAGTCATGTCCTCAAACATTCCCACTCTTTCATTTTCCTCATTCATCAGCTCTTCAAAGTACTCTTTCCATCTTTCCATCACTCTTCTGGCATCTGTCAATACATTTCCCTGTCGATCCTTAATCACCCGGATTACATCCTTTCCGTCTCTATCTCTCTGTTTTCCCAACCTGTATAAATAATTCTTTCCCTCCTTACTGTCCAACCAAGCATACAAGTCATTGTATGCCCTTTGTTTTGCCTTTGCTACCTCTATATTTACCTCACGCTGCATCTCCCTGTACTGGAGGCTGCTGGAAGCTCTCCCTGACCATCAAGAGCCTTTCTCATCTCCTCCCTGAAAACCATACACCCCCCCCTTTCAGCTTACACCACTTTGTCCTCTGCTCTGCCTTTGTCCTCTTGATCTTCTTTGTCATCAGAGTCATCCTACAAACCACCATCCTATGCTGTCTGGCTACACTCTCACCTACCACTACATTGCAATCACTGATCTCTTTCAGATTACCTCATCTACACAAGATGTAGTCTACCTGCGTCCTCCTACCTCCACTCAGATAAGCTACCTTTTCTGGAAAAAAGTGTTCACTACAGCCATTTCCATCCTTTTTGCAAAGTCTACCACCATCTGTCCCTCCACATTCCTATCCTGGATACCAAACCTGCCCATCACTTCTTCATCACCTCTATTGCCTGCACCAACATGTCCATTGAAGTCTGCCCCAATTA
This sequence comes from Fistularia tabacaria, assembly GCA_901007705.1. Taxonomy (NCBI): domain Eukaryota; kingdom Metazoa; phylum Chordata; class Actinopteri; order Syngnathiformes; family Fistulariidae; genus Fistularia; species Fistularia tabacaria. Next base: position 94,241 of record CAAKHD010009752.1, on the reverse strand, counting down.
CCAGTCTCTCAATTCTGGGGATATTCTGCATCAATTCATCAAACTCATTCGAGAACTTCTCCTTCTCCTCTAACTCACATCCCAACTGTGGGGCAGAGTCACTAACAACATTGAGCATCACACCTTCAATTTCTAGTTTCAGGCTCATAAGTCTATCTGACATTCTTTTCACCTCCAGAACATTCCTAACAAACTCCTCTTTCAAGATAACTCCTACTCCATTTTTCTTCCTGTCAGTACCATGAGAGAACAATTTAAAACCCGCTCCCAGGCTTCTAGCCTTACTAGCTTTCCATCTGGTCTCCTGGACACGCAGTATATCCACCTTCCTTCTCTGCATCATGTCAACCAACTCTCTAACCTTTACCTGTCATCGTCCCAATATTCAAAGATCCTACTCTCAGTTCCAGACTCTTGCCTTTCCTCTTCTCTCTCTGCTTCCGAACACGCCTTCCTCCTCTCCCTCTTTGACCCACAGTAGCCTGATTTCCAGTGGTACTCTACAGAGGTTATCGGCACCAGTGGCGGTCGTTGTTTACCCAGACCTCGACCGATCCGGTATGAAATTTTTAGGTTTGATTCGCATATTTGGTTTTGGCAAAAGTTTTACCACTCAGCCACATCATGCCCTTCCTGATGCAACCTTCTGCATTTATCTGGGCTTGGGACCAGCTCAGGGAGACACTGGCCTGTGCCCCCCCAAGTCTGGCTCGAGGAGACACTGGCTCGTGCCGCGCTGAGGCTGCATTGAAGGTGATCACAAACAATACATTTAAATGAATAAATAATCAAATGAATGAATAAATAAATGAATGTATAATTGCATGCTTCGGGCTTGTAAACATCTTTCAAAATTCTCCTTTTTTACATTATACCCGGAAGGCTTTGGAAGAAGACAGAATCACTGTTACTGTTGTGCCTGCTTGTTTGTCACCAAAGGCTCAATGACAGAGACACTGGTCATCATTGAAAAAAGAATACTTATTTGTCTTTAAGGTTGTTAAATTGTAGTGACTTTGATTCACGCAGTTCTTCAAGTTGGTGTTGCATGGGTTGGGTTACATCACAGAGATGCAACCTCCTTCTTTGACACAGTAATAGTGCTGTCAGATCATGACAAGAGCAGCTCTTCATACATCTCATTGTTGTGCTGGGTCAACAAATTTGTTTTGTCAGTGGGCTCCCCCTTAAGAACATCTCTTGATTTACTGAAAAACATTTGTCCTCAATCTTGTACTTGAAGAGCAGCTCAGCCCCTTTAGTTTGAAGGCAGAGTTATTTTTAAAAATGTGAGAAAAAAAAAAGAAATGGAAAATTGATATGTGAATGAGAGAGTGAATGGTTGTATATCTCTATATGTTGCCTATTAATTGACATGCGACCAGTCCAGGGTGTACTCCACCTCTCGTCAAATGACAGCCGGGATAGGCTCCAGTGTACCCATGATCCTAGGTTTGGCATAAGTGGTAGATATTGACTGACTTAAGTCATGCATTAATTGATTATTCGATCAACTACAACTACTAACAATAGTAGCTAAAAAATCTAAATTATTTTAAATAATATAGATTTGAAATATGTTATATTGGCATCATCTAACTAGAATTGATTCATGAGATATATGAAGGAAGATGTGATTGATGACGACATATTCCAATGTTTGTTTTTTCTCTTCTTCTTCTCCTTTAGTTTTTTCCAATCTGCTAAACTTTGTAATTATCTTTATGTGGAGTTAATATTCACTTGTAAACCCAGCCAGAAATATTTTGATTGTGTTTTTCGAGATATCTATTAATTAAAATCTTAAAGTCTTTGAATATGTATAACGTATATTAATGCTGAAACAATTATTTTCTTAATTTTTTTTTCACATAAACACCATCAAAAATTTGAAACTGTTGTTTAGTTTTCCCATGATGAATTCACTATGCAATAACTTTGTAAAATACCAAAAAACAACATACAGGCTGTGTTCATTAAAATTGATGTCTGTCACGGCTGAGTCAGCCAGAATAAAGGGTGAACCCAGAAGCAGAAGAGATCCAGGAGAGTCAAAGGGAGGGCGAGAAGTTCTAGAACTTGCGAGGATGGGTGAGACGTAGATCTCTGGAACTATAGGGATCGCAGGAGTCTCAGGAACTCGCGAGGAAATGTTCCAAGTAGAGGGATTTTGGGCAATACGTGGACTCCAGGAGAGTGAAAGCACTTCAACAGGCAGACAATCTGGTGAAGACTGTGTGCCTACAAGTCTTTTAGTAGTTGGAGTGATTAGAGCAGATAGGTTGCTGGTGTTAAGTGGAAACACTCTAGTCTCTGCCCAGAAATTCCTCGAAGCCTGCTTTGCCCAACCTAAAACCTCAGCACTATAGTCAGAAATCATGACAATATCTTTGTGATTTGTGTTATACCTCAAATTTCCCCAATGGGGATCAACAAAGTATCATCCTATCGTATCCTAAATGTCAAGTACTGAAATTTGTTCAGGGATATCAGTAGTTGAAGTAAGACGGGATGCTATATATATATATATATATATATATATATATATATATATATATATATATATTATGGAGGAGGACTGGATAGACAGTTAGATAGAGGGATATGATACTGCAAAAACTCTTTGTGTAATTGTAAATTAAGTGAATTAAGTGACAGAAGTTTGAGGAGGAACTGTCAATTGTTACCAGGAGAAAAGAGATGCTTTTCCTGCTCACCAGGTTCATTGCCCAAGTCAGTTTAATGAAGGAAAGGTAAAAAGGCTTCCATTCTTCCAGATATTTCTCCTGTAGCTGTCTGAGGTAGAAGATCATATCTATCGTAGATATAGTGGCCTTAAGTCTGCAGTGTGCCTCTGGGTAAGTGCAGTCTGCTAAAAGCTGCAGCCTGCTCAATATTACTCAGACAAAGACCTTGCTGACAATACTAAGAAGAGATGTCCCTTAGTAGTCGGTGCACTCACTCCTATTCCCTTTGTTCTTATGAAGGCTGATGGTAGCATCCATCATGTCCTGGGGTATGGCCCCTTCTTTTAGAGGATATTTAAAGAGAGAATTCTGCTTTCCTTCCAGCTTGAAGACTTGGGTGGGGTTGGGTTTTGCTGCAAGCGAAGGACTCAATGGTCTTACATAATTGGATGATGGTTTTTGTTGCTGCCTGTGAGTTGGGAGTCGATTAACCATAAATTGATTGGAAAGCACAAGGCGGGGAAAGCAATAGGTATACGTTAAAATTGTTAAACAGTGGTCCAAGTTGTGAATGTCCCTATTCGGGGACTTCACACGCTGACTGTACTTTGGGAGTTTGTGGCTGGGGTTTGCTCTGTTGAAGTCGCAGAGTGCAGGGAATTCGTATGTTTCTCCTCCATCGCATTTTCTGTTCAGCCAAATGGTGTAAAACTTCACCAAAAAACATCTGAGAAGGAATGTATATACAGACCAAGATTAATAAGGAGAAGTCCTGTGGGCACTTAAATGGCTTGCAGTTTATGAGTATGGTTTCTCAGGGAGGGCAGTGTGAGTTCTTCAACACTGTGATGTGTATACTAACCTTCATTAAGTTGGCGGCACACAGCAGTGCAGCAGCTTCTCGAGCTCCCGGTTCCAAGACTAGTTTAATGACTTTTAAGGCCGCTTTTGGCTCTAGTGTAGGGCTAAAATTGTCTGTGAAGTACAGCTCAACCGAACTGACAGACATTTGGTATCTTAATAACAAAGAAGCTGGAATTGGCACTAGGGAGACAGCTGCTCCTGGCTGAACGTTTCTACAGAGATGTGGAACTGTACTAATCTTTGCCTCACGGAAATCTGGCCCAACAACAATATGCCAGACTCAGCCTTTCAGATTGACGGACTACAGCTTTTTTTGGATGGCGACCACCGGTCGGGTAAAACATGAGGGGGTGATTCTGTATGTACGTAAATGGAAACCGGTGTAAAACCTACAAACTGGTGAAAACACATGGCTCTGACGCGATAGAACAAATGACTATAAAGTGTCGGCCGTACAATGTGCTGCAGGAGTTTTCTGTGGTGTTAGTCACCATTGTTTACGTCTCACGGGGTGCTAATGCTAATGAAGCATTGAAGGAGCAACATGACACCATTCACTCGCTGCGGTCTAGGCACCCAGAGGCTTTTGCGTGGTTGCGGGGTACTTAAATGATGTGAAACAGATACACTTCCCATTTTTTTCCATCATGTCAACTTTCCCACATGAGGAGACAACACTCTGGATTGTGTGTAAAATAATATTTATGGCGCCTACAGAGCTCTTCTTCGCCATCATCTTGGCCCCGCCGACCACATCTCCATCCTTGTTGCGCCAGCATACCTCCCCTGCTGAGGAGGATCAGGCCAACAAGGAAGACAGTCACCGTGTGGCCCAGCAATGCAGCTGTGCTCCGAGACTCTTTTCAGTTCACAGACTGGCAGGTCTTCAAAGAAGCAGCCACACGTGGGGGAGGTAGATGGTATAGAAGGTATACACCTCCTCCATCCTCAGCTTCATCTCTAAATGCACTGATGATGTCACCACCACCGGAACACTAAACTGCATTAAGTGCATATCGGACTACAAAACCAAAGATTCACAATGCCCCAGGGACCCCATCGCTGCCAGATGCTTTTAACAGGTACGACACCAGCTTTGAGAATCCTGACAAAACCCCCAGCACCAGACTTCATCAACCATCTGACGACACGCCCATCAGTGTGACCACAGCAGATATGAGGAAGACCCTTCAGGGAATCAACCCCAGCAAAGCTGCAGACCCCGACAACATTCCGGGGTGTGGGTACTGAAGGACTGTGCACACCAGTTATCTGGAGTGCTGGCGGACATCTTTAACATTCCACTGTCACCGGATCTGTCCATCATGCCGAAAGACAGCCACCATTGTCCCCATCCCCAAGAGCTTCATAGTGAGAGGTCTGAATGACTACCAAGCAATTGCTCTAACTCTGATTGTCATGAAGTTCTTTGAGAGGCTGGTCAATACCCACATCATGGACTCAATCAACGTCACTGTGGATCCTCACCAATACACCTACAGGAACAATTGTTCTACTGAGGACGCTGTGTCATCGGTGGTCCACACAGCCCTCACCCATCTGGAGAGCAGGAACTCCTACGTCTGTCTGCTGTTCCTGGATTTATCCCCAGCCTTCAACACCATTATACCACAGACTTGGTTCAGAAGCTCTCCTTCCTTGGACTAAGTCCCACGCTGGGGAGCTGGGTCCTGGACTTCTTGAATGACAGACCACAAACCGTCAGGATCCGCAACACCGTTTCCTCCTCCATCCCCTTCAGTACTTGTTCACCCCAGTGCTGTGTGCTGAGCCCCCTCCTGTTCACTCTGCTGACGTATGACTACTCAGCAAGACACCCAATCTGTCATATTGCGAAGTTTGCAGACGACATGGCAGTAGTGGAACTCATCCTACTGCATTGATGCAGAGATAACAACCGATGCATCAATGCAAAGAAAACCAAGGAGATGGTGGTGGATTTCAGAAGGGGCAAGTGCCCTCCCCCTGCACATCGGAGGAGAAGCTGTGGGAATGGTCACCAACTACAGGTGCCTGGGTGTGCACATATCCAATTACCTCACCTGGAGGACCAACACTTCCTAGCTGGTCAGGAAGGTCTACCAACGCCCCTATTTCCTCAGGAAGCTGCGGAGAGCTGGACTTGGGAGCCCGGACCTCAGGAGCTTCTACCACTGTGTGGTGGAGAGCATCCTCTGCAACTGCATAACGGTGTGTCACGGCAGCTAAACTGCTGCAGAGAAGAAGGGTCTGCAGAGGGTGGTAAAGGCTGCACAGAGGACTGTGGGAAGCAGCCTTACCACCACCACAGACCTCTACACATCACAATGCCGGGGGAGAGCACTACGCATCATGAAGGACTCCACACATCCCGTAACACAGTTTCAGCCGCTTCTGTTCGGCAGGCGGTTGAGGAGCATTCACAGCCAAACCACTGGGTTAAGAAACAGGTTTTGGGAAGAAGCTGTAATACTGCTGAACTCGAGCTGTGCTCTGAAGACTTTCTCCCTCTCTCACACACACTTACTCTCTGTCAAGCACACATTTATACTCTCTCACTCACATACAGACCCCCCCCCAAACACACACACATACACTCCCTCTCACACGCTCACACAGTCTGTCACACTCACACACACTCTCTCTGAGGCACATTATCATGGGTGCAATAATAATACAACTGCCTCCTTGCTTTCACATGTAAATTTAGTTCTGACAAGGATAACTTTAGCCGTAACTAAAATGTCACTCTTACGTGTTAGATGTTTACATTTGCGCTTTGTTTTTGCTTCTTTGCTCTTCTATTTCTTTGATTTTTATGGCTTGAAAGTGGATCTGGGTACTAATTATGTACCACAAACTGTAAGGTGTGCTGGTATGACAATAAAAGTTCCTTGAATCCTTGAATTCATGAATCCTTAACCGAAAAGCAGTAGGCGCTCCCCTCCTCTTCCCCACCAGCTCTGTGTTGTGGTCTGTGTGGCAAAATTGAGAGCCTGACAGATGATCTGCACTGATTTGGATGTGATCACAAAGCCAGGACTTGAAGATGCACAGGGTGGCAGATCTGCTAAAGTATGAAATGTCTTCCATTAATGAGCATTAGTTTGACCATATTAGCCACCTTATGCACTGAATTAACTTTTTGTAAGTCCAGTAATATTTTAATCAACAAGGACAATTTTTGTGTATTTGGACGCAAAATTAACTAGGGACCATGGACCTCACTTTCTAGAACCGCTTTAGCTCCAATTATGAGGAAGGTTTTATTTTATGGTTCCATAGAAAGTCATTCAGTGTAGTTGCTTGGTGATTGGTGGAAGTCATACACAATGCGGAATCCCCACAACTGCAGCTTGACAAGTGTGTGGCTCATTTTCCCCTTCTGCAACTCCTGAGCATCTTATAGAGAGCTACTACTCCTCCGACTAAAAGTTCTGGGAAAAATTCTGGATATAAAAAAAGGTGAGGAAGTATCTGTAATAGACTGACTAAAGTTTAAAACTTTCTCTTGGGTGTATTGGATAAGGAAGGGACGACATATACCAAGAGAATACTGTAAATAAGTAAACAACAAACAAAAAAAGGAGCAATGCCTTGAGGCTGACATCCGTAGCACCATTTTGAATTGAAAGTCCATAAGATTCTAAGTCTTTAGTTTTATTGCAAGATTCTTGACCACATTTTTCTAATGTCGATACGAATGAAATAAAAAACAACTACAATGAGCAAATGACTCCTTGATCTTTAGAATGTGATTGGTGTTGGGTTAAATAATGGACTCAGTGAATTATTTTGAGTGTCTCATTCTTTCATTTTGAATGCGTTGTGATTTTATTTTTGCATTTTATTTGAAAGGCATATCTTTGATTATATATTTAATTTATTGTTTTTCAAGTATTTAAAGAACATACATTTCAGGTTTGAGATTCACTCATTCACTAAACATGTTGCTGCCCTACAATTGTAGCACACTATTAAAACTGACCAATCTTCTTCTGAATTATTTTTTTTCCATCACAGACATGCACAGACCACATGCATGCAGAAAGTCATGCTCACTCAGTCTTAAGCACATAATCACATTTGCTACCACAAACACACATAGAAAAATGTACAAACACATACACACATAAATTCCTCATATTACAGTCAGACTGAAAGCTAATAAAGTCTTTCATTTCCTGTGCCAAATCATCTCAACAGAGGGAATGAATGTAAATCCTTGGCAAGAGATTATCCATTCCTCCCATATATAAACTGCCTGTCACAATTCCCTTTTCACCCTCTTTATATTTTTTTCCTTTATGTGGATTTTAGTGATCAAATCATATTATATAGACATTCTAGTGGCAAGTTGGCAATAATGTGAGAATAGACTTTACTCAATATTGTTAGGGTAGATTTGTAACAAAGTTACAAATGTTCAGTCTTGCTTACATATTTGTTTGACAAACACAAACAATTTTATTTTAGCAGTTGAACTCACAAATAGTATCTCATGTGCAACAGTGACATGTAAGAGGGGTAAGGGGTTTACTAAATTTCCTACATTGTGTATATTTCAAGAGAAATGCAATGATTAAATTGTGGGATGCCCTAAAAAGTGTAAATGTTAGTAATTGCTTTTCTTTATCTTGCTACATTTATGTTTGTCAGGATTGGAAGCTAAACTTCTCAGAAATGGAGAACAACTGTAACCTTGTGGCAGACACTAAAGGGTGTGGCCTCTCACCCAGGGACTGACGGCTTGGGGGGCGTGGTTACGGAGGGTACATATACTGACGTTCCCCAATGTTCGAGAGATAAATTATTATGTTGGTGTGTCTATGAATTAAAGTTTGAACCCCTCCACAACTTTGTCATCATATTTCCTCATTGATACGCCACAACCTCATCAAAAGGCAACTTTGCCACTGTGAAGTGAAAAAAGGGGCAGCAGTGCATTGATTAGAGCAAGCAGGTTCGTGGTTAGTTTCTTTCTTCGTGGAGTTTTCATGTACTCCCTGTGTCTGCGTGTGTTTCCTCTGGATTTTCAGGTTTCCTCTCACAGTACAAAAAACATGTAGTAGGTTCACAGAGACCCTAAATTGTTCAGACATGTTTGTCTCTATACATGGCCTTGCAATCGACTGGCGACTGGTCCAGGTAGTACCTAGCCTCTTGCCCAATGACAGCTGTTTTTTTTAAAATAAATCTTACCACGGGGTCCAAAATTAAAGTTTCTATTGTCATAAAAGGCCTCTGAATTCTTCCCCTGGCCAAAACCGCCTCGGAGGGCTTGTCTGACCTTAGCCACTGGAAATGAAACTCATCATTCAGAAGTCCTTTATGGCAGTCAAGTTTAATATATTTAATACAAATTTGGATTGGATTGGTTTGCTGACAAGTCTTGCCTTAAGCTGATGCCAGAAAAGCATCAATGTTGATTCATGTGCAACTGTATGCCATTGCTGTCAAACAAAAAAGTTATTTTGCTCCTGCTATCATTTGACAGACAAATAAAAATCATGCTTAGAATATGCTACACATTGTAGACACTTGAGTCACATGCATTGGGAGTGCAGGAGATGTGAGGGTGGCAGACAACTGGCCCCCGTCTAGTTTTTAATCTCCTGTCTTCACCAAGAACACTCGTGTCACTCATTACCATCATAATTGTGTCTATGTTTTTTTCATGACACCATGATAACAGGAAAAGAAAAGATTAAATTGTATTCTCTTTGTTTCTAACAGGGGTGCCCACTCTTTTTCAACTTGTGAGCTACTATCCAAATGACCATATGAAAATGATCTACCTTCACTGAAAAATGCTGGATATATATTTATCTAAATATCTACTCAGTATACTTAACACAATATATGTTTGAGTACCTTGCATCACTGCATGAACCCTTATGGCACACTACAACAGAGTAAGTTTTTAGTAGTTACCTGACTCTGAGTCAGTGGCATAGTTCTGACAGTAGGGACAGTAGCTGCTTGAAGCCGGTCTCAAGATTTTGAATTCAGCCCTGAGAAATACAACTCCTGTCAGGACCACTGCGATTTTAGTTCTGGTTCCACACTTACCCTTTCTTTAGAAGAAATGATTTGAAGGACTAACTTGCTGGTTAAGTAGCTCATATAACCAGACTTATTGTTAGACTTATACGACTTATTCGTTCTTGCACTCTTGCTGAAAACCCTATAGAATATATAGTGTAGTAGCAGAGGTTTATTAATTTCAAATGGCACTATCAAATCCCCCCCCACACACACACACACTAACAGACACACGCACACAACACACTCTAACTCACTACCTCAGTCGTCAGTCACACTCACATACACTATGTCCTGAAAATTATTCATTGCAAGCATAAACAAGGATTTGAATCTTGGATCTGTTAGCTGTTTGGCCAAGACAGGTGATACACCAAAGGGGGTGAGAACCCTTGTACACCCTAGACCAGTCGCCAATCAATCACAAGGCCAACTTTACAAACATACTGCATACTGCATTGTTTTTGGCTTTTGTGAACACATACTGCTGCGACAGACCTCTACCTTTAAATTCTACTGCAATTCTTTATTTTTCTTGGCGGTTAAGTTTAGCATACTTCGCTCCATGTTTGGTATCATAATGCCTACATAGTTTATACTGTTTCACAACTGACAAGGTGTCATAACACAAAAGACATACTAGTTTTTCACCTTGAAGTGCAAACATGTATTCATTATCCCATCATTTGTGAAACTGTCTTCTTTGTGCATCATGTTTTCTCTTCTTGGAATTTAATTTTTTGGTGACGTCTTAGTTCCAGTGGTTGGGAAAATTGCCTTGACATCTAGTGAGTGATGAGATACCATTATTTTTGCAGATAACAATCAAAATGCATTGTGGGAGAGGCAGTTTATGGACAATTTGCATGCTTTAAACCAGCATTAAATTATTTTAAGACATTAATAAGCAAGCTCTTGCGAGTCACATGAAATTGTGTAGGAGCCCACTATGGCCTGAGTTTGATACATGTGCCATAGGTAGTAAAGAAGTGGTTGCTTGTTCCGTATTTTCAAAGTCTTCTGTTAAATTTAAACTTCCTATCATTGGCTCACGTCTTTCACGGGCATCTGTGCTCCAGCAAGCCACAAATAAGAAGAATATCGTCCTCTGACATCACTCTCCTGCGCCAATTGGGATTGCTAATCCAAATTGAATTTTGATGCCTTTTTACGCAGCAGGACCTGAAAATGAGAAAACAGTTTTCTTTTCCTTTTTCTCTTTAATTGTGTCATAAAATGTGCAGCCTGAAGAAGGAAATGAAAATGCAGTTTGGGCTACCTACTTTGACATTTCTAATTGAAATTTGATTACAATTTACTGGGGAAAGTTTTGAAATTAAATCTTAGATCTATTTTACTCTCCAATTTGGATTATGTAACAGAATGAGCAGTCCTGAAGAAGAAAATGAAAGTGCAGTTCTGAAAATGAAAAAACAATCAACAAATCCATTTTAAATTTGAATTATACCAATATTCTTCCATACAGGAACCCCGACTGGCGATATGGACAAGGCCTACTTGTATGGGGTGACATTCTACACTGTCCATAACTGCTTCCTCTGACTAGAGGGCAAACTCCCGACCCGTTGGCAGCCTGACTTTTGACAGAAAAAAATTTATATCAATTGCATTAGTATGCATTGCATGCATAAATATAAATAGGGCACACAGGGACACAAACATGTTGGCTCCCTGTGGTTCTGCTGCCATGGTGCCATATGGACCATTAGTCAAGGCCAGAGCCTTCACCTTTAAAGTTTTCTTGATTTTAATTTTTTTTTAGGTTTTTTTTCTAATGATTCAAAAGTTTTGTTTCATGAAACACAACACAACACAACACAACACAACACAACACAACACAACACAACACAACACAACACAACACAACACAACACAACACAACAAAAATAAACAAAACAAAACGCAACACAACACAACAAAACAAGACACAAGAAAACACAAAAAGCAAAATTTAAAAAATGCATTCCCAACTGTTAAATTTAAATATGTGTTTTTATTAATCAGAGTTTCTCTATATCAATGCTGTATGACATGTACTTGATCTGCACATAAGACTAGAGGTGGCGTCACAACCAGGTCTGGACGCAAGTGGGCTGCCAACGCAGTTGTGTAGCAGGCAGTGAGCTCTCTAAAGCTACCGGACACTGTCAGCAGCCCATGTGTCCACTGGCAAGGTTTCAGCTCTGCTCATTTTCAAACCTGGGGAGACGCAAGTGCAACGGCAAGACGAGGCATGGTGTAGGCAGAGGTGTGGAGCAGGGAGGAGGAGAAACAATTAGCCAAGGCACTGGAAAAAGGTTCCCAGGGGGCCTGAACAAAATGTGATTTTCCCAGGCGTAAGGTCATGTATTGAGACCTGTGGCAACTGGAACCTTACCGCATCTCTTTCCTCTTGAGATCTGTCTATGACACCCTTCCTTCGCCATTACATCTGCACATGTGGGGGCTAAGAGAGGATCCACTTTGCAAGCTCTGAAGCGAGAAGGGGACTCTGGCACATATACCGTCTGGGTGTAAAACAGCTTTAACCCTGGAACGGTACAGATGGCACCATTATAAAGTTCTCCTCTCATTGGCTGACACCATAGAGCAGGAGAGAGGTAAGAAAAGGCCAGCTGACACAGCCTCGGAGAGAGCAATCACCTTCCTTAAGGAAGGAGCAAGGCCTTTGCTTACCACATAAAGGAAAAATGCCTGGCATCCTTCAAACCACAAGCTCCTGGGAGATGAGTGTCAATCTAGGGAGGAGGCTGTGGTTCTCGGAGGTGGTCCAAACAACCCTCCGCCCAGACATTGTGCTATGGTAAAAAAGGCCGGGAGATACTTCTGGTTGAGCTCACTGTGCCGTGGGAGGAAGGTTGTGAGGAGGCCCATGAAAGGAAGGTCTTGAAGTATCAACATCTAGCTCAAGACTTCAGAGACAAGGGTTCGTAGGTGTGGCTGTTACCTGTGGAGATAGCATGCAGGGGCTGCACGGCTATGTCGGCATGGCGTTTACTTTATACTTTAGGCCTGGACAGGCGAAGCGAGAAGCAAGCTGCTCGTAGGATGGGGGATGAGGCAGAATGTGCCTCGTGTTAGATATGGAGTCGGAGAGAGGAGGAAAGCTGGAGTCCAGGGGCAGATGGGCAGTGAGCTGGCCACTCACTGCTGGCCCACCAACTGGAGAGTGTTGTGATTGAGGGCCAAAACACCCAGGGAAGGTTGTTCACCACCTGATGACATCTGCTCTTGGCCAAAGGCTACAGCTGTTGAAAAACATCACCGATGCTAAAAAATGAATGGGTTAGCGGCCCAGCCCCTCTGTCTCGCACAGAGAGGTGGCAAAAGATGCAGCATCAATTAAATTGTGGTTTGTGACCTCAACGAGTAGACCATTTGCATTCCGGCCAGATAATGGGAACGGTAATAAAGGTGATTACATTGTCCTTGAAATGGCACTCATGGAAACAAACAGACATCTACTTTGTGCCGGACGTCGCTATGGATCCACCGTGAGCTGGGCTCAGTCCGCTCTCACCGGAGGGAGCAGGATCTTTTGTGAGCCGCCGTCCACCTGAAACTTGAACTTGAGTTCTTAACAAAGAGTACGCTAAGTCTGCCAGCTTCCACAGCTGCTGCTTGAGGGATGGCCTTTGCTGGTACCTCAAATGAGCACAGAGGGACGCAGTGCCATGCCATGCCGCCAAACCACTAGTGGAAAAAACAGAGGTCAGTCCCATGTCGTCTCCGGGGAGTCACTCCAGCCACCACGGTGGGAACCATGTCTCCTTGGACCATCTGCAGGGGCTCGGACAACACACTCTGAACAGCGGATTGTTTGGTAGCCAGCAGGACCTGATCGGCCTCTTCTGCATAACCTTGACAGTCATTGGTGGCCAGACACTGGGAGCTTGCCTAAGCCACGCAAGAAAACAGGCGGGAAAAGGAAACCCCCTTTGTCAGATCACAGCAGAGACACCATGTTGACCATGAGGTCCAGACTGTGCCTCCGGAGCAAGGAGTCATTTTAGGGGCGACGTATGTTCCATGTTGCGGCCGGTTGCATAACTCCTGCATGGCGTGCTGTGTGGACTGCTGGTCCAGCGCCGCGATGACCAGAAAAGGGAGTTCTCTCACTCTGCCGGAACTCCGGAAGCTTCACAGCCACAGCAAGTATGGCCAGCTTTGAGAGTTGGAGTGATGTTGCGGAGGTGGAGTCACACACTTCTTCTGAGTCAGACATGCTCAATACCAATGTGTCAAGCTGTTGAAAGATAGCAAAGGTGAGTTCAGACTTTATTCCTCAAGACCTTAACCAAACTGACAAAGGACCACCTTGTACCAGAAATACCATGCATCCCGGTTAACAGTCCTTTTAGGGTGAAGTGCACCACTCCTTGATCAGCCACACAGTCTTCTGCTTTCAGAATTTGAATAGCTTTCCACATGATACTTTGTCCCACACGGCCATAAAACTAGTAGCAGTCATTGATCAGATTTAAAACCACTGTTTAATCAAGCCCCCGCAATTTGATTTTAAACAAAATAAGTGTAATTCTCCTAAATTGTTTTTCGACAGTTCATATTTCAAACATATGGGTGGGATAGTGGTTAGCGTTTCTGCCTCACATCAAGAAGGACCTTGGCTCTATGGTGACGGGACCTTTCAGTGTGGAGTTTCCATGTTCTGTCTGTGTTTGTGTGGGTTTCCTTCCGCAGTTAAAAAAGTGACTGCTGATTGACTGGCTTACCAAAATATAATTTTCACATGCTTAAGCTCCCTAATTGGACCTTGCCACACATTCTCCTTCATTACATGCCAAAATGAGATTGTGAACACGTTTTCAAGGGAAGATGCAAAAAACTAATGACGAAAACCTATCTATATAGACAATCCAGGAACCAATAGTCAGACAAGAATGTGTTCAGTTTGTGTTTTTAGTGAATATTGCGGGGACTGATGGTGCTTTTATTGTGCAAGAGGGGTGAATAAGCTCTCATAATGGAAGTTATTGTAAACATGAGGTAAAATGAAGATGATCATATTTGAAGAATTCCAATGTAAAACTAAAACAGATGGATCACAGCTGACACAAATATGAAAACTTGGTTGTTACATTCAATTTAACTAAGATGATGTGATGAAATAACAGTACTAATTATGTATTGTGTAATACTGAATGTGTTAACCTTTTCTTGTCTACTAATTTTACCATTCGATCAATCCACATAAAAATATGAATAAAACAAAAACGTTATAAAAAGGTTTCTAAAAAGTAAACAACTGGCATGTAATGCATGTAAGTGGAATCTATCTGTCTGTCTGCCAGTTAGTGCTCATTTATTGACTCTTTTCAGTCCTTCTTCCTATTTTAATTAAGGAATAAGCCATTCAGTTCAGGGCTGTCAGAGTTTGTTTGCTCTCATCAGGTTTCTACTGCTGCTCTCCAGTTTCCCTGCATGGTCATAAAATAGGGGCAATCACCCCATCCATATTTAAAATGCATTCTGATTAAGCCCAGGATGTACACTTGGCACCTGTGACAAACAACAGGTTGAAATTAAATCCCCCAAGGTGATCTCCACTCTGCCTCTGCATCCCACACTGACTTTTTACCAGCCTGAAAAAGAAAACAAGAATACGTTCAAAGTAACAATTCCTTTTCTAATGTGTAGATGGTGTGGGGCAGTAAGGAATTTGAACCTTAAACCTATTTTTTTTATTCCAAACTAAGTTAAGATGTGCCCCTTTGATATTCATATGCAAAGTGGCTTTGCGGAAGAATAATTTATGTGAAATGAGATGAAGCTACCCACACTCCGTGTGTGTGTGTTCCAATGGCATCTTATGTCAGTAGTGATTGCAAGGAAAATGTTTCGGTCTAATTTGATTTAAATGATCTAAAGAGACAAAGACAACCTTTTCAGTGTGTGTGCGTTTGTGTGTGTGTGTGTGTGTGTGTGTGTGTGTGTGTGTGTGTGTGTGTGTGTGTGTGTGTGTGTGTGTGTGTGTGTGTGTGTGTGTGTTTGATAACGGGGACTGATTCAATGAGACCATAATGTTGACCAGGTTTTTATGGGTCATTGCTTTAATTGTACCGTTGTTACTTGGCTTAAGACTGCAAGACCTCAGGGAGTGCCTAAATTCCGTACTTTCGTTATCCCTTGTGTGCTGGCATGTGGTCTCCTTGCACTTTTAAATCATACTCAGTTCAAGTCAGAAGACATACAGCTGCAGTTGATGACCATTGCTCAGAATCCAACATCTCTGTTAATGTTCCTCATTAAAAGAGGGAAAAAAAATCTGAAAAAGATAATTAAGAGATTGGAAAACAGGAGAAAAGGTAAGATAAGGTAAGAAAATAAGATAAGCAGAAGCAGAAAAGAATAATATTGGTAATTACTGCCCATAATGTACTCAAAGTAAATAGATAATATATAGCACACTTGTACATTTGATCATATCCTTATATTTATTTTAGTTTCCCTTGGCAGTTGTGTGTCATATTCTCGTTTATTTTTTTTATTTTATTTTTTTACTATCCTCTAATGTGTTTGTCTTTGTGATCACCACCTTTTCCTCCCCCATATAATTTATATTGTAACGTTAATAAATCAATCTTTAATCCCAATCTATTTTAGAAACTAAGTTTTCTTGCCTCATAAAGTTTAATGTCAGCATCGTATTCATGATGTTAAACTGAACGTCTTTTCATCAAGTTATTCTGCCTCTTTCTTTTTCATTCTGAAATTTTGACTCATTATTCATTCCTTGCGGGAAATTGTTGATCCTCCTGTTTTTAATCCCATATTTAAGTCATGAACCAGGAGCTGTGGGGAGCATCTGAGTGGTGCTCGGAGACCAGGGGTCAAGTGTTTTGCTCAACAACAGGCTAGGAGGACTTTGGGAACTTAACGACATGTATATTACACACACACACACCCACACACACACACACTCACACACACACACACACACACACACACACACACACACACACACACACACACACACACACACATATATATATATATATAACGGATGCTGTTTAAGAAAATAATATGGATTTGTAAAAAATTACAGACTGCACAAAAAGGTTATTTTTTCTTGAATTTTCATGGTTCAATTATTCATTATTATTGAAACTGTGATAGGAGGATTTTAATAGATATTTATCTATTTAAGAAGTTATTCATGTTCAATGATGATGAGCCAGTGTGAAGTGAATTATTTGTCTTAAGGGTTTGTCTTAAATTACAGATATATTAATCGAACAGTTTAACATATCTCCAATTAAAAAAAAAACCCTGTACACAATTCAGTTGACAATGCATTAATTTGAGAATTGCTTAGATGTAACCAATTGTGACAGGAGGGACATCAATAGCTGAAGAGTGACAGACATAATTAACAAAACCGAGTGGAGTGCTTCTTTAATGTGAGAAGAAAAATAAAGAAATAAATAAAACTAAACAACACAAAATATAGCTTTAGGAAGTAACTTTTCCTTGAGAAAATTAACAGGATAAATAAAGCTTTATACTGATATGTACAAAAGTCCATCAAACACCACTGTGTTTTATATATCACATTTTATATTGTGATATATATATATAAATATATCTATATCTATATATACATATATATATTCCGACATGCCTGCCTGTATTTACATGTTTACATGATTTACTTTCAAAGCTTTTTCAGTCAAGAAGATGACTAGGGCTTCACACTGAGGGAAGTGTACTGGAAGGTAGTTATATGCACCTCATTTCACGCACCGACCCATTACTCTCATTCATGCACATAGGTTTACAAATATAATGAAATTTGCACACTCACATGCAAACATAGAGTCTAATATTTGGCTGATTGAAGTGTTGATGCATTAGAAAAGGGTAAGCCCTGGATATTTAACCCAAAAGAGCCCTGATACTTCACTCATGCAATGGCAGGTTCAGAACTTATTTGAAAGGAGAGAGAGAGCATGTGTCCTTGTTGATGTGTGACTTTGTATGCCACTATGTGCAATTTACTGTGAGGTGTCATGCGTCACGTCATATGTGATGGGGGCCCACCTGTGGATGGCTTTGTGTTTGTGTTGATGCAAATATGTCCTCATTTCCATTCCACTTGGGAATATTGAATGTGTCTCATATGCTTATTGTCAATTCATTTGACTATCCATTCACAAATTTTTCAAATACATACACAAGTATAGGCAGCTTGGATACAATCTTGTTTGAGGGTCTAACATTTCAACAACTCTCAGTAGATCTCATGTCAAAGCAGTAAATAGAGTTACTGCAGTACAACCCAACAGATAATTGATCTCATGATGCAAGATGACATTTGGTATATCAATGTGTAGCTAGATCAAACAGCATTTGTCCAAACAACTCTTTGTTTTATATCTCCATCAAAACGCCACTCATGGATGAAAAGCAACCAATAGAACTCACTAAGGAAACAGATATTATTGATGCCTTATGGACAAATTAGGTTTTTACTTGTCTATTAGTTAATCACTATCAAATATAATAGTGCCAACTGGAGTTTCTTTCTATGATGATGTTTCATCTATCATCTGTGAAGTTTCTTCACTTTAGGACTAAATCCCTACAGTTATGACAATCACTGACCATTACCTGGCTGACTGAAAACCTTTACAACCACATTGTGTGTGTTTTGTGTGTTTGACCCACTCTTGAATTGCAAATTGATTTCACTTGCAACAAAATAGATTCAGTTCAAACTGGGAGCAGCTAAGCTTGGTTCATCACATGGTAGATTATAATGTATTGCATGTTGTAATAGTTAATTTCTGTGCTAAATTCTGAGATAAATATAGGACATTTACATTAAGATATCTATCAATATCCAATTAGCCTTTGTAAAATACCATATCTTCCTATAAATATGCTCATATTAATCAGTTTGAAAAGTTATTTTTTCATTGATAACGTGGCAGGATGAGGAAAGATAACAGAAATTAAGGCAAGTTAAAACATTGTTCTTCAAGACCATATAAAACTAACAAAGGAACACCATGCACAAGTAATACCCGGGACAGAAACCATCCCCTGGCTCACAATCCTGTAGGGTGTGATGGCTTCACCCCTTGTGTCCGCCCCACAGCCCGTCCCCAAACATCCAGAAGGGACTCCCGAAAACAATTAGTCTCTCAATGGAGGCTTGAGCAGCCTGCCATAACAACTGTGTCGTCCCCCCAGTTGAAAGAGGAGGAGAAACAGAAGGAGACATAGAATGTCAAACTTGTAGAGGAAATGCCGGAGTCCTGGAAAGAGGATCACCCTAATGGGGAACGTGGGCCGGAAACAGAGCTTCATCGCCCACCATGTGCACAGGTTTAAGTCTATCAGCCCCCCACGCCTACTCATATGCAGCACATAACCCTTTGAGCCTGTCTAAAGAAGCCGAAATGGGCCATCACATGAGAGTTGGAGAGTAAAGCAGTGTGCAGCATGACACAAAAACATACTGAGTTGACATGAGCTCTGCAGGGCAAGAAAGACTGAGGAGAAAAATGGTGAATTGCACCTGGAACCCGAGCCCAGGAGGTATAGCGCTCGTCCTTGTAAAGAAACCTTCCTGGTTTTATTCCCTGCTCCTCCTAGCGTGTTGAAGTGTTGCTGAGCAAGACACTAAACCCCTAAAACTCCACCATAGAGACAGTGGCCCATGCCAGATTATGGCCATCTAGGTAATTTCAACCAGTATAACCATATTTTTGCCACCCAACACCACCTTCTGTCGCAGAAGTCAATATTTATTTGACAGCAGAGTAATGATGAGAACTGTGTACACTGAGATGGATGTGGCAACAGTGAACACGTCATTCCCAGCTCTAGGATGAAGAGGGCAAGAAAGTTTGCCGAGTTCATAGAAAACGCAACTGAGACAATGCCCCCTATGCAAAACAGCATTTTTTTAACAGTCAAGCGGCCAAAACAGAAGATTCAAGCAAAAGTGTTGCCCCTGATTGGAAATAAATATTTGATTGATTGTTACATCCGAGGTGAAATGACTAGGGCTTTAGGGGAATACGGGTCTCAAATTATACAATGAAAAATGGAGGAGAGAAAAACAAATATAAAGTTCCAAAATATCAGTGAAAATCAGAGGCAGGGAAAAATTTGGACATCGCAGCAGCTAATGAGGAGAGCATGCCATATGTCGATTGGATCAAAGTCTCCCTCAAATTAGCCTAGTGGCAGAGGTTATTATTCTGATGCATGTCATGACAGGTGTCAGCCTTGCCTGACCAATCATCGGTTCCAATGTCTTCTTCTTTTCCTGTCGGCTTTTCCCTTCAGGGGTTGCCAAAGCTTTTATTTTCCTCATTCATCAGCTCTTCAAAGTACTCTTTCCATCTTCCCATCACCCTTCTAGCATTTGTCAATACATTTCCCTCTCTATCATTAATCACCCGGACCTGCTGTACATCCTTTCCGTCTCTATCTCTCTGTTTTGCCAATCTGTATAAATCATTCTCTCCCTCCTTACTGTCCAACTGAGGATACAAGTCATCATACGCCCTTTGTTTTGCATTTGCTACCTCTATTTTTACCTCACGCTGCATCTTCTTGTACTCCTATCTGTTCTCTTCAGTCCCCTCAGTGTCCCACTTCTTCTTTGCTAACCGCTTTCTCTGTTTGCACTCCTGTACTTCCTCATTCCACCACCAGGTCTCCTTATCTGATTTCCTTCCAGACGACACACCGAGTGTTCTCCTACCTGTCTCCCTGATCACATTGGCTGTAGTTGTCCAGTCAGCCGGAAGCTCTCCCTGACCACCAAGAGCCTTTCTCATCTCCTCCCTGAAAACCATACAACAGTCCTCCCCTTTCAGCTTCCACCATTTTGTCCTCTCTCTGCCTTTGCCTTCTTGATCTTCCTTGTCACCAGAGTCATCTTACAAGCCACCATCCTATGCTGTCTGGCTACACTCTCACCTACCACTACTTTGCAGTCACTGATGTCTTTCAGATTACCTCGTCTATACAAGATGTAGTCTACCTGCATGCTCCTACCTCCACTCTGATAAGTTACCTTTCTTGAAAAAAGATTTCACGACATTTTTTCATTTCCATCCTTTTTGCAAAGTCAACCACCATCTGTCCATCTGTGTTCCAATCCTTGATACCAAACCTGCCCATCACTTCTTCATCACCGCTATTGCCTGCACTAACAAATGTATTGAAGTCTGCACCAATTACCACTCTCTCGTCTCGGGGGATATCCTGCATCACTTCATCTAACTCATTCCAGAACTTCTCTTTCTCCTCTAACTCACATCCTACCTGTGGGGCAGAGCCACTAACAACACTGAGCATCACACCTTCAATTTCTATTTTCAGGCTCATAAGTCAATCTGACATTATTTTCACCTCCAGAACATTCCTAACAAACTCCTCTTTCATGATATTTCCTATTCCGTTTCTCTTCTTGTCAGTACAGTGATGGTACAACTTAAAACCTGCTCCAAAGCCTCAAGCCTTACTACCTTTCCATCTGGTCTCCTGGACAGATAGTATTATCCATCTTCCTTCTCTGCATTATGTCAACTAACTCTCCACCTTTTCCTGTCATTGTCCCAATATTCAAAGTCCCTACTCTCAGTCCCAGACTCTTGCCTATCCTCTTCTCTCTCTGCTTCTGATCACGCCTTCCCCCTCTCCTTCTTCGACCCACAGTAGCCTAATTTCCACTGATATCCTGTAGGCTATCGGCACCAATGGCGGTTGTTAACCCGAGCTGGCCTGTGCCCCCCCGAGTCTGGCTCCAGGAAACACTGGCCTGTGCCGCGCTGAGGCTGTATTAATCATTGGTTCGAATGTAATAGGATTTATTGTTTACACTGAGTTAAAGCAGCCTAACACCACTGACAAGCACCAGCTGATCAAGAGCATTATCATGGCCTTCCCGGGTGGTGATAAGAGTGGAATCCAAGCCTGTTCGGAAGAAGTAAGTGCTGGAAAAACACTTGAGGACATGGTCAAAGGAGGAGTGGTAGAAGGTTTGTGACACCCTTGTAAACCTGAGGAAAAGAGTGAAACCGTTTAGCATTGCTTATGTACAGAATCCTGCAGACCGTGATATTATGTTATGGGGAAAAACAGTTCTGTGAATAGGACAGCCCATCCAGGCAGTTTATCCTGCCTTGGCCTTTGAACAGCTTCACCCTGCCTTATCTGTTACAGTGATTCATGTTGAATTGGAGGAAGGTAAAGAATCCAGTTGAGTTTGGGACCCCCCCATTCAAGCTAAGTCATCTCCCGGGACCTGAACAAGTAGTAGTATGGAGAATGTTGAAAGAAGAATCCTTCTTTTAATCAGTAAATGACATTGGATATATAGACAGCTTGCAACTCTCAATCTCCCTCAAGGATACGGAATCTGTCCCAAAAATCAAGCTTTCTCTGGCCAAGCCATTGTACAGAGAAATGAAGGACTACCTGCAAGACCAGGCCACACAAAGCTAGGAAAGAAAATCTACCCCCCCTCTGCATCCCAAGTAGTCCTACAGGTTTTGGAGGTAGGACCCACACGCAGACACAGGACTCTGCATCAAGACAGAATGGGTTTGAAAAAGCAAGTTTACTTAGACCAAAGAATAGGTACGCGCAGACCAGGTAGGAGGAGTGCAGGGCAGGAGCAGGTAAAAAGGCAGAAGGCAGTAGCATATACCGACAAGGGGACCAGAACAGTGCAACGGCTCCCAAATCACCTGGTCCAAGTCAAATTTCTGAGCCTGTGCAGATGCCCAGGAGGCCAAGGAGGCAGAGCCATGCTCCAAAGGTCTTTAACTACAATGAACTGGGTGAACCATCCTACTGTAGCATCCCCCCCCCCCCCCCCCCACCCCCCCCCCCCCCCGCCAACCTCACCCCCCCCCC
>CAAKHD010009752.1:51513-71701 GCA_901007705.1 Fistularia tabacaria | reverse complement strand
CGTCCCCCCCCCCCCCCCCCCCCCAGCTAACCGCATGCCCAGGTATCAGCTATGACCTCATGGACTTCAAAGAGCAAGGATCCAATGGGGAGGATACCTTCTCTCACCGGCCATATTCACACACATACATGTCATGTACTAATTTCACAACAGCATCCATACATATATTTCATGGACTGTTTCACAACATTCATGCACATACAACTTGTGGAACAGCATTTACACACACTTGTCAACAACAACTGCACTATCAAAACAAGTAAAGAGAAACCTTACTTTGCTACAGCTAGCTGTTGTAAGATAACTCTTGGTATGAGATGTTGGGACGACATCTATTTTGAAGGGGAGTGTGTGTTGGATACATAAAAAGAGTTTTATAAGAAGTAAATGGCAATTTTCAGTTTAAATCTATCCCCAATGTAAATAGGATGTTAATAATATTTTGTTAATTTTCAGGCGTTAATGATACTTGAGTATAATTAAAAGATCGATGTATTATGAATTGATTGGTTTTAACTTCTGTTCCTCACCTTTGGGGATGTGCAGTTGAAGGTTCGGTCATTAGGATAAGATAGGATAATACTTTATCACAACTTCAATGATTCCCATTGAGGAAATTCATATGTAGCAGCAGCACCTGACAGAGGAGAGAGAATGTAAAACAATAACAATAATAATAACAATAACAACAACAATCACAATCACAATCAACTGTGTTCGATAGCAGGCAAAGAACTTCCCTTCAGCAGGAGCTTGACAGGGGAGCCAGTGGTAGAATTCATGAAGTCGTGAAGGTCGTAGCCAATGGTCTTCCAAAAGTATCAGTGTAATGTTCCTCATCCAGAGTAGTTCTTTCCTCCAGGGTGAGTTGAGAGAGGTCCTTAAGTACATTCTTGAAGCTCCCACTGTCACAGTCCACTATCCCAAATAGGTCCGTATAGAAACTTAACGCATGAGCCTCCATGTCCGTTGGGTCGATGGTGACTCTGTCTCCCGGTAGCTTCAAAAAAATCATTTTCTATCGCTGACTGGAGGATTTTTCTACTATGGGGCATCCATATCCTTAAGTTGGAGAAAGCGGGACCTGATCAGAGCGCCCTTTACCGTCACCTGGATGAGTGTGCCAAGCTCGAGTCTCCTCTCTTTCAGTAAAGACTCTGTGGTGGCCCAAGCCCTTAATAAACACTTAATTTCAATTTGAAGTTTTTCAATTACCTTTTTGGTTTCAGCTAAAGTATTGGTTGCATACTGCTGGCTTCCAACCATAAATTCAAAGAGTGAAAGAGGTCCTATTACTTTTTCCATTCCTGACAAATAACAACAAACTTTGGGCAGACGCCTGTTTTGTAGTACTTTATTGTTGAAGTGCCAATACAACTTGATTCATAAGGCCAGGGGTTGTGACTATCTTAAATGCAACCAATGATGATCCGAAAAACCAATTGGGACTATGTTGCATTGAGGTATTCGGCTATGAGATTCTTTGAGATGTAGAACCTCTCGAGTCTGGCTGCTGACACCTGATCACTGCAGGTCCTGACCCATGTGTACTGTTTGGTATGTGGGTTTTTATCTTACAGGCATCCAGCAGGTCATGAGAGGATATGGTAATTTGGAGGGTCTAAGAGGACACTGGATTGGGCTCCCAATTCATTCTGTCAAAAGTATCATCAAGGGTGCAATCAAAATCTCCACCCACAATGATATTCTCTTGCTTGTATGTGGAAAGTTCATTTTTGAGAGAGTGGAACATGATGTTCACTCTCCCTGAGCTGCTGCTCGGTTAATATACATTGACAAGGCAAAAGACAGAAACCGCTATCATTACTCTTGCATTCAGTAGATGGCCTTCAGCAGCCTTGGCAGAAGACAGAATAATTGTGTTGGCTGAGGTGGTTCCATGCCTGAGGTAATAGGGTCCATCACAACACAAGCCTCAGTCCACCTCGTCCTCCTGTGTTTCCATCCATCCATCTTTGACCGCTTATCCGTGGTCAGATCACGGGGGCAGCAGCCGGTGCAGGGAGGCCCAGACTACCCTCTCTCCAGCCACATGGTCCAGCTCTTCTAGGGGGGACCCCTAGGCATTTCTAGGCCAGCCTAGAGACCTAGTCTCTCCATCGTGTCCTGGGTCTTCTCCGTGGTCTCCTCCCAGATGGGCATGCCCGGGCTAACTCCCCCACGAGGCAACCTGACCAGATGCCTGAGCCACCTCATCTGGCTCCTCTCTATGCGGAAGAGCAAAGACTCTACTCCGAGTTCCTCCCGGATGGCCGAACTTCTCACCGTATCTCTAAGGGAGAGTCCGGCCACCCTGCGGAGAAAACTCATTTTGGCCGCTTGAATTCGTGATCTCGTTCTTTCGGTCACTACCCACCACTCGTGACCAAAGGTGAGGTTAGGAACGTAGATTGACTGGTAAATTGAGAACTTCGCCTTCAGGCTCAACTCCCTCTTCACCATGACAGACCGGTAGAGAGTCCGCATCACTGCAGACGCTGCATCGATTCGCCTGTCGATCTCCCACTCCATTCTTCCCTCACTCATGAACAAGACCCCGAGATACTTAAACTCCTCCACTTAGGACAGGACCTCTTCCCCGACCCAGAGTGGACACTCCACCCGTTTCCGGTTGAGCACCAAGGTCTCGGATTTGGAGGTGCTGATCCTCATCGCAGCCGCATCACTTTTGGCTGCGAACCGCTCCAGTGACAGGTGGAGATCATGGCCTGATGGAACCAACGGGACCACATCATCTGCAAAAAGCAGAGAATTGATCCTATTGCCACCAACCCAGATCCCCTCGACGCCTTGGCTGCACCTAGAAATTCTGTCCATAAAAATTATGAACAGAATCAGTGACAAAGGGCAGCCCTGGCAGAGTCCACCTCTCACCGGAGGGGGAGAGGAAGGGGAATCACCACCCCGGTCAGCAAGCACTGTCCCCGACGTCCACGCAGGCGGAGGTGTGTCAGCCAGGAAAGCCCTACAGCATCCAGAGCCTTGAGGAACCCAGGGCGGACCTCATCCACCCCCGGGGCCCCGCGACTGAAGAGCTTTTTGACTACTTCAGCAACTTCAGCCCCAGAGAAAGGTGACCTCCCTCCAGGGTCCCCTGGCTCTGCTTCCTCATTGGAAGGCATTTCGACGGGACTGAGGAGGCTTGAGAAGTATTCCTGCCACCGATCTACGACGTCACGCGTTGAGGTCAGCAGTACCCCGCTCCCACTGTACACAGTGTTGACGGAGCACTACTTCCCCCCGCAAGTTGCCAGATGGTGGACCAGAATCTCCTCAAAGTCGACTGTAAGTCATTTTCCATGGCGGGTTTGAGGGTTGCCGCCCTGACAGGCACCGACCGCCTTGCAGCCCCAACTCTGGGCTGCCGCCTTTACATTCGAGACGCAGAACATGGCCCATTCAAACTCGATGTCTCCCACCTCCCTCAGCCACTAGGCGCTCGCCATCGAGCCCCACACCCGGGTCTGGCTCCAGGGGCGGGGCTCGCTGACCCGCGTCTCGGCAGGGGAAAACTATGTCGTAAGTTCTTTTTCACCATTTCATCATTTCACCCTTCTGGGGGCATGAAGCCCCTGACAACATAGCTCCAAGGATCATTGGGACACACAAACCCCTCAACCATGATAGGGTGGCAGGGGAAGGAGGAGGGGAAGAATATCAGTCAGAATGAAATGTAAGGTGTACAAGACAGTTGTGAGACCTGGAATGATGTATGGTTTGGAGACAATTAGAAACTGACATTGAAGAAGAGCTGGAAGAGCTGGAAGTAGCAGAGATGAAGATGTTTAGGTTCTCTTTAGGGGTGACAAGGATGGATAGGATCAGGAATGAGTCTCAGAGGGACAACACCTGGAAGAAATGAGGTCACTGAAGCCACACTGAGATGGCTTGGTCACATACAAGGGAGGGATAGTGAATATTGGTAGAAAGATGCAGGGGTTGGAGCTTCCAGGCAGGAGGAAGACCAAAGAGATTTATGGATGTAATGAAAGAGGGCATGAAAATAGGTGCTGTGAGAGAAGAGGATACAGAGAATCGGGTTAGATGGAGGTTCAGCTTCTGTTGCGACCCCTGAAGCCAAAAGGAAAATAGGTTTACATAACGCAGAATGTGGTAAGACCTACACACAGACACAAGACTCTGCACCAAAATAGAGTTCAATAAGGAGTTAACCTATGGTCCAGCAGCGGACTAACAGTTTTACAAAAAGGGCAAGAACGGGAGCTCAGGTATTGCGGGGTGCCTGGGTATCCACCAACGGGGCAGGGAACGCAGAGACAAGTTCATTACTGGGAGGCCAGGCAGAAAGGTGTTGACATCCACCGACGAGACAGGGAACTCGGAGACAAGGTTGGTTCCCAGATACCAGGCAGGATGGCACAAGCCTCCATGAGTGGGGCAAGGAACTTGGAGACAAGATTGGTACCTGGAGGCCAGCAATAGCATCCACCAGCAGGAGACTCAGCCGGTACATGCCCGAACAAACTCCCCTGGGAGGCGTCCAGGAGGCATCCTGACTAGATGCCCGAGCCACCTCATCTGGCTCCTCTCTATGCGGAGGAGCAAAGTCTCTATTCCGTGTTCCTCCCGGATGGACGAACTTCTCACCCTATCTCTAAGAGAGAGTCTGGCCACCCTGCAAAGAAAACTAATTTCGGCCACTTGTATTCGCAATCTCGTTCTTTTGGTCACTACCCACAGCTCGTGACCGTAGGTGAGGGGAGGAACGTAGATTGTCTGGCAAATCTTCACCATGACCAGACTGGTAGAGAGTCCGCATCACTGCAGACGCTGCACTGATCCGCCTGTCGATATCCCGCTCCATTCTTCCCTCACTCGTGAACAAGACCAAGATACATAAACTCCTCCACTTAGGACAGGACCTCTTCCCGAAAGAAAGAAAGAAAATGATACACACTAATTGCAGTCAAATACATCCAAATGAATTATGAAAAAAAAATAGTTTATTTATTGGTAATTCTCAACTCCAGGTGGTCCTCATTATTTTTGATCACAAACATCAATTTTTGCCCACAAATTTGACAGTGCCAATCTCTACCTTTCTTTCCCACTTTCTCTCTCTCTCTCTCAGTTTCTCCTTCTCTTCCCTTTCTGTTACTCATAACACATACATTTCTGTTATTCACACACATACAAAAACACATGCACACAGACACATATATTCAATATTAGAACGATATTATTGAAAACCCAAAGAAGCCTAATGAGCTTAGGATGCTCTCTCTGTTACCAGTCCCTTGATGTCTTGATCATATAAGGTCAGCTTCTTGTTCAGGTTTACGTCTTCATTATTTAATTTATTTACTTTTTGATTACAAGTATATGGAATCCAAATTCAAACATATATGCAGTTGTAAAAGACATGAGACAATATGAAGCTGCGATAGTGAAGGGTGTTTGTTATTTTGTTTCATCCAAATGTTTCTACAATGGCTACTTTCTGAAACCAGTCTAGTGTAAGGTTTTCTAAATTAGTTGTTCACTTCACCCATGACTGTAACTAAAAACACGTTGGGTCTGAGAGACACAAGTTGCACAATGAAGTTGCTGCTGACTCATTCATCAAAGCTCTGGATGTTTTCAGGGAGAATGCTCTCTAGAGTGAAAAAGCACCTCTGGCCTTTGCTTTTATTTTGAAGAACTCTCCTACCTGTCCCCCTGACCCCATTAGCTGCAGTTATTCAGTCATTTGAAAGTGTCAAGGACAGTCTTGAGGCAAGGTAGTTGTGGTGACCCCCGGGAACCACGGTTGGTCCTCCTCATCCTCTCAGTCCAAGGCCAGTGTCCGGGTCTCCTAGCCGATGGTGGATGAGCCCTATTGTATCAGAGGTTAGTTCGTATACGGGGAGCAGAGAGAAACAGGGACAGAGACTGTGTCCGCTTTTCCTCCAGAAGGACTCTGCTTTATTCGTTATAATGAGTCTTTACAGTCTATACAAAAGTTAAACAATACAGCATTGAGAAGTATGATGTAGCCCACAAAACAGGTGTGGACACAGATAAAAATGGGGGTGGGAGACAGTGGCTGATTTCAAGGCCGTTACATGACCCTGAGAGCATCACTGGGCTTGTGTCTCACGGGAAAGAAATGAAAAAGAACAGATAGGGGAGTGTGTATCTAAGAGAAGTGGAAAAGTACAGGGAATCTCAGAAGATAGAATGGTCACGGAAAATTGTCTGACAGAAAGCTCTTGTGGACTACCCCTTGCCTGTCTCAACCCCTTCCTGAAAACCAGATTAAATGTCATTTTCTCAGCTTTCACCACTTTGTCCTCTGCTCCATTTGTCAAATTCATCTTTCTTTTCACCAGTCATTCTACAAACCACCACTGTGTGCTGTGGCACTGAACTCACACTTACCACTACTCGTCATTGATCTCCTTCAGATAAAATCTAGAACCCAGTCTCACCCACCCCCACAGGTTGGAATGGATGGTGAAAAATGTCAGGGGTCTTGTGTGATGAAAAAAGCAAGAATGTGACCGGGATGAGCTGTGTGATTTAGAGACACAGCCATTGTAGAAACGACAGAAAGCAGAGCTGGATATAGCAGAGATGAAGATGTTGAGGTTCTCTTTGGGAGTGACAAGGATGAATAAGATCAGGAAAGTTGGAGTTGCTCTCGGTCCTAGGTAGCATTTCCACTCAAATTTGAGGGTTTTTTTTGTTTTGTTTTTTTTCATTCTAAGCTCTATGAAATTGCATTTCCAAAACACTCCAATTTGCAGTGAGATAAACAGATAATATTGTGTTCTTTAGAAGAATGTTCTCGAGATACAATAATTAATAGTGCAATTAACAAAAAGGCAAGAGCAGAATAGCAGCATGTGTATACATGCAAACATATCTAGTTTGTTTCACATTCAGTTGGGCTTTGTAGTTGCCAGGATTGTTAACTTTATGATATTTTCTTTCGTGAGTTGAGTAGTCTGATGGCCTGTGGGGAAAAGCTTTTGTAAAGTCTGTTCGTCTTGCTGATCTAGGGCTGATCTGTTGATCTCCTTTGTTGTTCTCACCACCCTTTTAGGGCCTTCTGGGCAGCAACTGGTCAACTGCCATACCAGACTGAGAGGCTACTGGTAAGGATGATTATAATAGCACCCCTGTAGAAGGTGGTGAGGGCAGAAGGGGGGAGGTAAGTTCTTCTCATTTGGCAAAGGAAGTGTAGGCATTGCTGTACCTTCCTGATGAGGGTTGTGGTGTTGGTGGATGTCGTCAGGTCAACTGTGACACAAACCACCAGGAACTTTGTGCTTTTCATAGACTCCACAGCACTGCTATTGATGATGAGTGGGCTGTATTATCTTTCCTGAAATCCACAATTATGTATTTTTTGTTTCTGATTTGAAGATTATTGATGTGACACCAGTTGATAAGCACTGTGCGGGAAGCACTGAGATAGTCACCTTCTTTGACTTCTCCAATGCATTCCATAGTGTCCGCCCCCTCCTCCTCAAGGACAAGCTGCTGAGTGCGCAACTTCACCCTGACATCACTGCCTGGATCCTGGACTACCTCACAGGATGACCACAGTATGTCAGGGTGGACGGAGGTGTTTCTGAGGCCGTGATGTGCAGCACAGGTGTGCCCCAAGGTACTGTCTTGTCTCCATTCCTCTTCACTCTCTTCACCTCCGACTTCCGACACAAGTCCAGTTCCTGCCACCTCCAGAAGTTCTCTGACGACTCTTCCATCGTTGGATGCATCAGCAACGATGACGAGGAGGAGTACAGAGAGCTGGTTGCGAGTTTTGTTGAGTGGAGCAACCAAAATCACCTCCGACTGAACATCTCCAAGACTAAGGAGGTGGTAGTGGACTTTAGGAGGAATAGGAGGAGACCTATACAAATCACCATTCTGGGTGAAGAGTTGGAGATTGTGGACTCCTACAAGTACCTTGGGGTCCATATTAACAATAAACTGGACTGGACACACAACACAGATGCCTGTGGCTCAGGGCTCAGAGCAGGATGTTCTTCAGGATGTTCTTCCTGAGGAGACTGAAGTTTGTTTGATGTCTGCAGCGTGCTCCTTAAGACCTTCTACCAGTCTATGGTAGCACTGTTAATAAGGGAAGTACATTTATTTCTGAGACAGGTACTCAAGGAAGCTCAATGATCAGCTGCAGCAGTGTAACATCAGTGAAGTCTAGAGAGGCTATAAGACTATCTCTTGGTTTTGGACCAAAAGTCGGCTAATGAGCAGAACCTGTTTTTCCAAAGGTTTGAACAACCCACCACTCATCTAGTGACACAGTCAGCACCACTGCAATCCCTTGTCAGTACCTTCAGCACACTGCCCCACCCCCATTAACCCACAGCTTCAATCTCACGAGCTAACTGCTCCGGCAATCCCTCTGCTTCTGTCTGTCCTTCACACCTATTCAAGTGAAAAATGTCTTCAGGATAATCAAGGCGAGGAAGGTAATGGGCCTCACGTTCTGACCAACTGTGCGGGAGCCTGTTACTTGGGAGACAACCACAGCTATGGAAGACCTCCTGCATGGTACTCATGTCCAGGAAACACACACTCCGAAGGCAAATGTGACTTTTCTCTCATCTGCGGGGATACTCTGCATTACTTCTTCAAACTCACTTTTGAACTTCTTCTTCTCTTCTAATTCACATACAATCCAAAATGTAATCTCTTGTTTGGAATAGTCATTCTTTTTATCAGTCATTATGTATACCACATATACTGCAGTCAGGGTTGCAGTGAGGGGCCGAGCCCAGCTGTCACAGTGCAAAAAGGCATGTACACTCTGGTCACTAGTCAATCACAGAGACACATATCTGGGAAATAATGCACGTTTTTTGGATTATGGCAGAACCTGGAGAACCCAGAGGAAACCTTTGCAGACATGGGGAGAACATGCAAACTCCAAACAGAATGACTCCAGCTTGAAATGATGCAGAAACCTTCTTGCTGCGTTACCGTTTTGCTTGAAATGTTCATGGAAATACACTATAACCTAAAGTAAAATACTGTTTCCCACTTTTCTTTCTAGTCTCCGAAGCTTTGTCTCTTGTGTGGAGAACACAATCAACTAAAAATGGAGATTTCCAAAACTGTTTCTGGCATCTACAGAATCAATGCGACCCCCACCTACAAATGTGAACTGAGTGCTGACTCTGCCTCCTACAGCCCAGCTATGCAACCTTTGGAGCATGACAATAACAATGGCTTAAATGGTAAAAATGTTGCTTCTGCTTGCTTTCCTGCAACATTTTAGTAACTCGTCCAATCAAACTTTGTTGTGATTTTTATATATTCATCCAATTTATTTTATTTATTGTTTGATGGGTTTATTGATTGATTGCTTTTTACTAACTAATTAACTTCTAATGATTTTTTTTTCCCAGTGACTCTTTTTGTCACAATCAAACACATTGAATTTGGAATGTTAAATAATTTAAATTAAAAAAAAAAATCATCATACCAGCTGGTATGCTTTTTATCTCTGCACACACTCTTCACAAACATATATATATATATATATATATATATATATATATATATATATATATATCACAGGGGGCCTTTCTGTGTGGAGTTTCCATGTTCTCCCCCCTCCTTCAGGTCCAGTTTCCTAAAAAAGTATAAAAACACGTAGTCGGTTCATTGAACACCCTAAATTGCCCAGATGTGAATTGCTGTTTGCCCAATATGTGGCCTTGCGACTATGCTTCTCTGAAGCGCTATAGATAATAAATAAATGAATGGATATATAAATAAATAACAGCATTGCTTTCTTAATTAATTATCTAATTAAGAATTGACAATCACACGGTTTTCAAGCAGTTCATGAGTCCAAACTGAAACTGAGACCCACTTTAAGATAACTGGCTTCTACAGACAATTGACCTGCCATGACTCAGATCTGATATTCCTTGGAAATCCATCCATCCATCCATCCTCTGCCGCTTATCCGAAGTCAGGTCGCGGGGGCAGCAGCTGCAGCAGAGAGGCCCAGATTCCCTGCTCCCAGCTCTTCTGGGGAGATCTCAAGGTCTTCCCCATGGCCTAGATAGACATGACTGGAATATCTCCCTTGGGAGGCGTCAAGGAGGCATCCTGACCAGATGCCCGAGCCACATCATCTGTCTCCTCTCTATGCAGAAGAGCAGCGACTCTACTCCAAGCCCCTCCCAGATGGCCAGACGTTTCACCCCATCTCTAAGAGAGAGTCCGGCCATCCTGCAATGAAAACACATTTCAGCCGCAATCTCATTCTTTCGGTCACTACTCACAGCTCGTGACCATAGATTAGGGTAGGAACGTAGATCGACTGGAAAATTGAGATCCTCGCCTTGTGGCTCAGCTCCCTCTTCACCACGACTGACAGAGTCCGCATCACTGCAGACGCTGCACCGATCCGCTTGTCAATCTCCAGCTCCATCCTTCCCTCTCTCATGAACAAGGTCCTGAGATATTTGGACTGTGCCACTTTGGGCAGGACGTGTTCCCTGACCCGGAGTAGGCAGTTCACCTGTTTCGGGTTGAGCACCATTGTGTCGGATTTGGAGGTGCTGATCCTCATCCCGGGCAATTCACATTTTGCTGTGAACTCCAGTGAGACCTGGAGATCATGGACTGATGAAGCCAACAGAACCACATCATCTGCATAAAAGTTATGAACAGAATTGATGCTTGGAACATACGGGCGTCCTAAATCACCTGATCTGGGAGGCAAAGGAAAACATAGGAAATCTAACAGTTGTCTGGCAAACACATACGAGTCAATCCCTCATGGCCTCATCAACATGGCTATGGACAACTGCCATATCTCCCAATGCATTAGGGGAATGATTACCAGCTACTTCAGAGGATTCAAGCTTTGGTACAAAACTGCCCATTTTATAACCCAGTGGCAGGACCTGGTAAAGGAAATGGTAACAGGCTAGACCATCTCCTCCGTCCTGTTCATCATGGGAATAAACCCGCTCATAGCAACTGCATGAAATAAAAAAGGGCCATTAATGGAGTCCAGTACCGCCAACCTCCAATGACAGGCAGAAGACAACTTCGACATAAAAACTTCGACCCATGTTCAAGTAAGATAGATCCTGAAGTTACTTGATAGTATGGCAATGTGGGCTCAGATGAAATTGGAGCCAAGGAAATCAAAAACATGGTGATCAGAAGAGGAAAAGTGACCAGCAAGTTCCAGCTGCAAGTCCAGGGGGAAAACTATAGCATTGATGAAGGTAAACAAAATAAAGTATCGAGAGAAATGGTATGACACATCTCTGACTGACAAATGCAACGTTTCCAGGATGAAAAAAAGGATGTAGTATGGATGAGTAAGATTGAGTGGTTTTTGCATGAATGTCTGCACTCTTCACTCTATATGTAAGGCTAAGCCCAGCGACAGTGGTGCAAAGGGCAGCACACAGTTGAAGTGTATCTGGGTTTCACCAGGAATGTATAGCAGCTCTTACAACATTTGTATTGACAGCAGGCAGTTCATACCTTGTGTCCTCATAATCGTGTAGCACCTCCCACAAAAATTCCTTCCGGACATGGTCATGTGCATTCCTTCATTCTACCAAGTGCATGTAAAGAGGAAAATGACAATCATACTCTAAGGAACCTACGGGGATCTTTACATAAATGAAAAATTGGTCATCTACTTGAAGACTTGGACGGAATTCAGACATTCTTTTTGAGTCAAAGCTTCAATAATCGATCAGAATTTCCCTCTCAGCACCCTTGCTAACACTAGCTTGGTCCGTCTAGTCCTCCAGCATCAACCCAGACCTCCCTGAAGCACTGACAAGGTCTGTTCGCCACGCCATTCCCACAATGTCCACAGACTTCAAGATCTCTGGACTTCTTCTTGAGTACCTCAGTAACATTTTTTACAGTTGTTGATGATGAGGAATTATCAATCTTCCAGCTCTGTCTCCTCAACAGCAGGCATATCAGTTGGGTTCAGGACTACCTCAGAATTTTTCATCCTCACCCAGGTCTCACAACCTGCTGTACATATTTTGGGACCCTGTTTCCTCCTCCTGAGTTGTCCAATTGTCACAGTTGTCCTTGAGGCCAATCCCAACTCCTTCTCCATGGTCTCTCTAAACTTATCTTTCGCTTTTGCTTCTTTGACCACAGAGACTGCAGTCCTTCTGACCCTCCAGTGGAAATTCTTCTGATTCATGTCCTCCTTCACTGCCGGTGTCAGCCAACTCATTTTCAGGGTGCCACCAAGAAAAGCAAAAAGAAACCTTCCCAAAGCTGAAGAAGGATGCTTTCACAATGGAGGTCTTCAAGGACAACACCCAGTGACTCCAAGAGGTCTGTATATTCTCACTCGACTTGGAGTGGTTGGTGCAGAACACAAACAACTTTTAAAGATCTCCTTCTCTCCCACTCTAATCAAAGCCAGGTTGACCCTGTAAATGATTAGGTAAAATTCAAGAGCACGAGTGCTCAGTTAGGGGTTTGTGGGAGTGTTACTAGATCAAATGCTATGGGTATCAGGGAGTCCAACAATTATGTGCTGGTTCAGCTCCACCTCTAATATATCGGCCCATATAAGGATATCATTCCTTAGGATATTAGGATATTAGGATATTAGGATATTAGGATATATATATATATATATATATATATAGTACATGTATATATAGTACATATATAGTCCACAGTGACCCGGACTCTCCCTCAGAGATAGGGTGAGAAGTTCGGCCATTCGGGAGGAACTCGGAGTAGAGCCGCTGCTCCTCTGCATAGAGAGGAGTCAGATGAGGTGGCTCGGCTATGCTATGTATGCTATGATTTTTTTTGCTATTATTTGCTTATGCTAAGATTTATTTTGTAGATACAGCGCACTTCTTTAATTTTAAGGCGCAAATCAAGACTTAAAACTCAAAAGTGAAGTCCCAATGATGCCAAGCAAATTTCAAGCAATTGCTCATCTGAAATGAGTTCTCCATCCCTTATTGATTCTTTAATATTAAAATTAAATTACTGTGTAAAGATCAATTTATCCCCTAAAGAAAATTTTTCCATCAATTATTTCATTTACATAAATGTTACATAGCTTATCTGACCAACAAATATGTTCATCATATATTTTAATGTGATTTATATATTTGTACATGTATACAGTTATTAATCGATTTGTTCGGATTCCATTACCATTTTTTGGTCATTTATGAGTGATGCGAAGTAAACCACCTTTCTCTGACAAGGAATGCAAGGACGATCTGTCAACAAAAAAAAAAATTCTGAGCTTTAAAAAAAAACAGGAAAAATATCGATGTACCTAATGAAAAGAAAATAATTGACAGTACACTTTTGTCTTGTGTGCATATAACCTGCAACATTAAAATCCTTTTTTTTGCAATGTCACAGTCTCATGCAGTTCATGAATTGTTGGCTTCTCCTAAAATATTACATGCAACATTCCAATCGACTCCAAAGAAATCCTGAGCCCACTTGTCACTCATGCTGCCCAGGCTAAGTCGCAAGCCAAGTTGGTTGGAACAGATATGAGCATCTTTGCCCAATTCAACTCTAGCTATGATTTTAGGTGTCTCAGTCAATGAAGAGAGTGCCCAGGGTGGTGCCATGACAAGCTCATATATTGAGAAGACAAGCCCCCACAGACAGGCAAATGTCCCATTAGGCTCTTCTACTCCAAATAATATTTTCATTAACATTTAGCATGGCTCCTTATCTAAAAACAGTCTGCGTTTTATGTTCTCTAACTAAGCACTTAAAAACAGTCACAATCTATAAGCATAGCCTGTAATAAACAAGGGCAAATCTCATGTGCCAACACATGCTGCTAAATGATTAATGATTTTAAGCACTGTTACTTCAGTAAATTCTCTGGGATTAAGCATTTATTATGCTTCTATTGCTATTTGGATGAGTAATTGACATTTTTCTAGCAAAGGGTTATAGAGCCATACTCAAAAACCTCATCAAAGCCAATCAATTCCTAACAAATTTAACAATAGTCACATGAGGAGCCATGGCATAAAAAATACATTTGGTCATTTTTGAACACATCTGTAATATCTGTAAACAGTTTTACACTATATTTTAAGAATAAGTGGTTGTGAATGTTTCTGAATAAATATTTAGTATGCTCTTCATACACTTTAGCTCCACCTGTAACACCATCATTCTGGAGATCCTGGTGGACAAAGTGTCCCACCTCGGAATCTCAACCCAAACCTGCAAACGGATCAAGCACTTCTTAACCGCCCACAAGTGGTCAGATTCGGCCCCAACCATCACATTCAGCACAGGCTTAGCTGTGTACTTAGCCCTCACTTGTACACGCTATACACAAACGACTGTGCCCCCACCTATCTCTCAAAGAGCTGCATTAAATTTGCAGATGACACCACCATGATCA
Source organism: Fistularia tabacaria (assembly GCA_901007705.1). Taxonomy (NCBI): domain Eukaryota; kingdom Metazoa; phylum Chordata; class Actinopteri; order Syngnathiformes; family Fistulariidae; genus Fistularia; species Fistularia tabacaria. The sequence goes on along the minus strand of CAAKHD010009752.1, from coordinate 57,285 downwards.
GACTCATCTCAAATGGAGATGAGTCAGATTACAGGGATGAGGTGTGGAAGCTGGCAAAGTGGTGCACAGCAAACAACCTCATACTGAAAACCACAAAAACAAAATAAATCATTCTGGACTTCAGGAGAGGGGGCACGGAGCCAGCCCTACACCGCATAAGTGGGGAATGTGAAGAAACAGTTTGCACTTCCAGATACCTTTGGGTGAACATCTCCAACGACCTGTCCTGGTCTGCCCAAAAAAAAGGGCTTTGAACAAGGCCCAGCAGCAACTCCATTTCCTGAGAGTGCTCAGGAAAGGCAACCTGGGCGAGAAGCTGCTTGTGACCTTCGACTGAGCAGACAACGAGAGCATCCTGACATATTGCGTGATAGTGTGGTATGCTGGATGCACTGCTGCCGACAGGGGAGCACTGTAGACAGTGACTGACACAGCCAAAAAGATCCCCGGCTGCTCTCCATCCAGTAAAGAGGACATTAGCAGCTATCACTACCTCAGCAGAGCAGCAAACATCACTAAGGACCGTTCCTTCCCTGGTAACCACCTATTTGAACTGCTGCCCTCCGGCCAGCTACAGGATGCACAAAAGCCACAAAAACTGATTCAGAGACACCGTCTTTCCCAAAGCCATCACCACACAAAACTACTACAAAGCAATCCCTGCATAACTCACCACGCCACACAGCTATGGACTCTTTTTCCCCAAATTACCCGAGTGCAATAACTCATACAATATTATTTATTTCTATTCATATCTGCATACCTTCTCAGGGTGCAGTACATTTAAAGTGCAATCTATCTACCGCAGCTTGCCTAAAAGAGCTTTTTTGTCTACAAAGCACATTTCCCTTTATTGACTCATCTCACTCATTATCTATGCTACTGTGTAGCACATCTCTGAGTTTTTCCTTGCTCTTTCCTTCCTCTGCTTTTTTACACCAAGTTACAATCTAATTGTGTCTTGCAATGACAGTAGAAGCTATTGCAATTCTGCTTCTATTATTCAGTGCATACTAACATGTTGGTCACATCTGAAATTAAGGCCCAAAGCGGCATCTTCATCTTGACACCACTCTCTCCAGAGACTCCGTCAGCCAAGAAAACCCACTTCAGTTGACTGAATGATGACCGTCAAAAAAGTAATGTTCTTCCCTCAGCTTGGTCAGTAAACATTTCAACCAGCAGATTGGCTTAGGCTGTTTTAATAGCTCTGGGAAGGGATTAAATGACAAGACTGCCATCACTTGGAGTGAAATGTGATTTCTTTCTCTTTCCTGTTTTCTGCATCATGTAATAACCCTCTACCTGTGTATATCACATCCCTCTCGGAGTTTATAGTTAATAGGAAAATTATAGGAAACTGCACCTACAAAAACATTACTACATCTGTGAAGTCTCAATTATCTACCTTTTTGGCACCCCAGCCCAAAGACGGGCACACAATTCTTTTTGCACCAGTATTCAAATGGTCTGTCAATAGCTGATTAATAGACAGAACATGTTTGTCAATTAATGAGTACACACACAAAGACACACACAAACAAACTTACAAAAATATATAGCAGTAATGGAACACACACTTCATCAAAGAGAAAACTTAGTAACTTGGTGAAAAAAATCCAAATTAAGTAAGAGTTAAAAAATAATTGCACCCTGTTACTGATTTACTCCAAATGTAATGACACAAGATACAGCTTTTTGTACAGCTTTTTTATCATTTGTATTACTGACCAACAATTTTAGTTTGAACATCTCCACAGGGAGGGTCCTGAGATTTTTCAAAGTGACATTTCTGTTATTTTTACAGCTGTATGATCAATCAGAAAAAAAGAAACACAAGGATTTAAGTCTGTGCCCAGATAAACTTTAGGGGCTATAGCATCTCCATTGTCATACACTCAAAAGCAATTCAAAAAATTGAAAGGGACATAATTTCATGGACAATTGTGGCTTTAATACTCCTGGTTTCACTGCAAATTTAACAGATTCAAATGTTTCAAATTAATTTAAAATGATAAATTCAATCTGAACATTTGGAAAAGATATTCACTCAAGCTATCACATATGATTAATAATGACTGTCTCAATTATGAATCGTAATTAATGTGATGAACATTTAAAACTCATTTAATGGTATGAAAAGAGATTTTGTTTTTTTTCTGCATAAACTATAGACTTGGCCGTAGAGTGATTGACCTTACAGCATTTTTTTTCCTAATGGTCATATACCGTGTGTTTTATAAAGCCTAGATTTCAAACAGACTTATACCTTGGAAGTAAGACACATCCTGTCCCTCGATTTCCCTTTTACATATAGGTCACAACTGTATGAGGTGATTGGCTGGGAGTATATTGCACAAACAAATATGATTAGAGGAATACTGATCCTTCGTATTTATTTCTATTTCTATTTGTTGGTTTACTTCTTCCTTACAGTAACTTTGAACTCCATTTCTGCCTTCAGGTTTCCAGGAATATGCTTGTAAATAACTTGGTTGAAAAATAAAGGTAATACTAAGTGTTTGATTAGTTAGGGTTGAAAGGTGTCCGAATGCTATATAAAATCCAGAAAATTATATTCAGACAGGTAACCTGAATCGCGAGCATGAATTAGCATGAACTCTAGAACAACAAATGCAGTTACTCTTCTTACCAGAGGAGGGCAACACATCAGACAACAACTCTGCTCAAGATCTTTTTAAGTGAGTGGAGGACAAATGGATGGATAGATAGATAGATAGATAGATAGATAGATAGATAGATAGATAGATAGATAGATAGATAGATAGATAGATAGATAGATAGATAGATGTTCTTCATTCACCAGTGCCTATTCTCTGTTGCAATCTACTATAGAACACCTTCAAGGGGAACATACCGCACAAGTCTCTGGATGACTTCTTTTCTACTGCATCAAAGCAGGCTGCAACATTCCTGAACAATAACTCTCTCCTCCGCTGTCTACCTTTCCTGCCCTCGCTTCCTTCTATTTAAAATTCAACCCCATACCGTCTCACACACATGGACGCGCACAGTCTCTTTCCAGTCAGAAGGTGCCTCGACCAGATCGTCGAAATCAATCGATTTTCGCCAGGTAACGCATTTTATCCCTCACCCGCACACTAACAGACCGTTGTGTTCGTTTCCCCAGTGAATATATGGTCTTGTTCCACTTGTAAATACCTGAAACAGACAAAGAAAGAAAAAAATGAAAAAAAAGCTATCTTCCCGGAATAAAGAAAATAACGCTCAAATTATGAATCTGTCTCTCTGTCTCACCGTCTAATCCATGTGTGTGTGTGTTTGTGTGTGTTTGTGTGTGTGTGTGAGTGTGTGTGTGTGTGTGAGTGAGTGTCTGCGTGAGAGACGCCTCTCCTTTCCATCATCTATCTTTCTCTCATCCACCCATATCCCCCCTCCCACCCTCCTCCTCCTCCGCACTCTTCTCCTATGTTGGTGTAGGGAGGAAGCACAGTGAATGCGGCTGCAAAAAGGAGCGAGCACAGTTCTACTCTTGACGGAGACTATTCCGTGTCACTGGGGGAGGGAGGCACAAGCCTGCTTCCCATTCTCTCCGAACGCCTTTTCGCGACTCTCCATCCTGATAGCAGGTCACTGTGGCTTCAGATATCCCACAAACCATCCTCTAAGCTTTTTTTCTGTTATTTTTTTTATTTTGTATTCAATATCTGATCTGATGGACGTGAGAGACGGCATGGAGTTTCGAGCTCCCGACTGCAGTGGAATAACGGCTGATTAACACATTATTTAATTCATTTTTCATTTTTTTACGCACCGATTCTGATGAAACTACTTGCTGCTGCTATTTTCATTTGGCAAAGGAGCCACTATGTAGTTGCGTTTTTCGTTTTTTGTCGTTCCTTTTTTTGTGACTGTTATCCATATTTCCGTTGCCGCCCCCATTTTAGATTAAGCCTGAAATAAGCATTTTTTGCACCGCCACCTGCATATTGCCCTTTTGTTGAGAAGAGGCGAAATATTCTGTGGAGGATTAAAACCAACGAATGGATTTATGCAGCCAAATAGAATAAATACATAATATATGGGAGTGTTAACTGACGGAAGTAGCCATCGCCGTCTAAGTCTCATCCCATTGCGCAAGTTCAGTACACCGCTATTTCTTCACTGTATCGTCCAGGGTTTGCTGAGTGAAGAGGGCGACAGATGCGCACTGTTGATCGCGATCGGCTGCAATCGAACAAGGAGGAACCCAAGAATGACAGACTTGTTTCACCGCATACCCGACCGACTCCTGTCTTTTTTCACGTTTAGGAGCCGACGGACGAGCCTTCAAGATCACTGAGAGCGGTCGGCCTCTCCTATTCTGTCCTCTCTGACACACTCCCTTTATGTCTATCCCCTTCTGTTTGCACTCCTCCTAACCCACAATCAGATGAAAGGTCTTCGATGGAAGTAGTTTCAACACCTTGCTGTTGCGCGACCGCAGGGTTTTTTATTTATTTATTTATTTTTCCAAGCACGAGGAGCCCATCAGCAAGAGACGCATTGGGTGAAGTAGGAATCCCCACCCCTCCTTCTTCTCTTCCTCCTCGTTTTTCCACCATCCCCCATTCACCCTCCTCATCCAGTTAATCCACCTCAAGACGCTCGGCTTGGGTTTCTAAAAGAAACGCGTATGGTAGGATATAATTCGGTTTGCCCCCCTAAACTACAAAATCAACTGTCTGCGAGATGGACCTCACGCGCTTTCCATCCATGTCTGACCAATGCTGCTCTGCGTCTCCGAAGGGAGCCAACCACCTCAGCTTTAGGTAAGTCACGCCCCCCCACCCCGTAGACACACAGACATAGGAATGTGTATATCTATTTTTTAAAGATTATAGATGTATACATTTAAAGATAGATAGATATACACACATTTAATTGTATGTATGTATATATATATATGTATATATATATCTCACCGTCTCACCGTCTCACCGTTATATATGTATATATATATATATATATATATATATATATATATATATATATATATATATATATATATATATATATATATATATATATATATATATATATATTCATTTAATTATTAAAAATGAACATTACATTATTTGATTATTATACCTTATCGTGGGCATTGTATTGTATTCAATTGTATTCAATGTGAAAAAGTGAGTGTGTTTTTGTGTGCGTGTGTGTGTGCAATAGATATCTGCTGTTCTAAAATCATCTCAATAAATCAGCAGTGGGCAGAGTCCCAACTCTTCCCCTTCCTCACAGTTGTATTTCTAAATAACCTTAATGTGCTGCTTTTGCTGCAGAGAGACGAATGAAAATAGAGCTGCGGCTGTTTTAATTTGATTATATTGAATTTGTTGAGAGGGTAAGATCATCAAGGTGCTGTCGTCAGAGACTTAACCAAGATGAATTGTCATACCTTTGAAAATTTGACTGATGCGGATATGTGGGTTTGTTAACGGATTTAGGTAATTTCCTGACAATAAGATATATTCTCTTGTTGTAGCGGCTTCTTTGTACAAGTATATCTACTGTTAATGTTAACAATAAACCATTCAGTAAACCTTTGTTAGTAGTTATTCAACAAAACAGGTGCAGCAATATATGATTTCATAGCTTATGAAATATAACCATTGCACAAACACACACACACACACAAACACACACACACGCACACACACACACACACACACACACACACACACACACTCACACACACACACACACAAACCCACATACACGCTGATACTTACTCACAATGTTCAT
>CAAKHD010009752.1:5906-47860 GCA_901007705.1 Fistularia tabacaria | reverse complement strand
GTGTCTATACATTTGCACTCACGCACACATATGCTTGTGTGTGGGCACACACACACACACACACACACACACACACACACACACACACACACACACACACACACACACACACACACACACACACACACACGCGAACACAACAAAAGAAGTGCCTTCTGGAAATTCATAACGACCAATGCACTGATGGACAAAATGGCTCCACACAAAAAGGTTATTTCTGAAATCAGTCTCGAGCTTGGATTTTTCACAGTAGAAGAACTTTGGAATTTACATTTAAGAATCCAACGTATATATCACAGGATACCCTAAAATCAACCAGACAAACATAGTATAATTTGCTGCTATTGAAGTGGAGTCTTATTTTTATTTCTGATTCTTTTTTTCCTCCCTGTGCTTCACCTCCTTTTCTTATTCTTACCAAATCAAAGGGTCTTGAAAACATTGCCCGAGAATATACCTCGTTTTTAAAATGGGGCTGCTTTTTTGTGCTTCAAAACTTGTCCACATTCCCTTCTTTTGGAATGGAATTGTTAAAAAAGGATGACTCATAGGATGCTACCTTGCTCCATCCCCCGCCTGAAACACATGCATATACAGTACATGCACCAGATTTGTGAGGATATATTTTTGTTCTTGGGGAAGCTCTCTTGAGTGAGCAGCAGATGCTCTGCCATCTTGTCTGGATAAAATACCAACAGCAGACGAAGACCTCTTCTACTGGGAATTGACATGTTCCTTGCCTGATTTGTTTTTGTTTTTTTTGTTTGTTTGTTTGTTTGGTTGGTTGTTTTTTTTCCAAGGGAAGTCAAGGCACAGTAGAACTCCTGGGAATCATGTCATGACTTGTTTTCTTTATGTAAAGAGCCATGTTAATATATAGTGTCTTCTGGATGGAGTTGTGTTTTTTCTTCAAGTAAGTTGATACTTAAACTGTATCTTTTGGGTGAAATCTAATGGCACATACACTGTCTGGGGATATTGTTCTTTTAAAATGAAAAAAAAAAGGATGGAATAATACAAAGCTGCTTGCCATGTAAGCGTAACCTGGAATTTATTTTGTAAGTCTTACATTATTTGTATCTGTAGGACTGGTTTGTACATCACAAGGAAAGACCAACATCTTAACAGGCACACGCAAATACTGTATGGTTAAGAAGAAAGACACTTGATCCTACAAATCAGAGGCCAATGATATAAATTGATCGGTGATAGATGCCCCCTTGTCAGTTTTCAATTCGTAGTCAAAGACTTTAACAAGATAGTTAATTTATTTTTCTATACAGGATTATTTAAATAGTTATGTGTATTATTTAAGCATAATAATACTAAAAGAGAGAAAAGAACTTGACAGAATATTACATCTTTGCTGATTAAAGTCACATGGAGTGACCGTTGTAAGGATTTTCTCTTGGAACTTGATATCCTGGAAAAGGGTCACAAATTGTGACCTGTGGTGTTACTTTTTTAATTGTTTCGCACGACAAGCTGAGAGAGTATGCAAAGTCTCAGATAGTCTCCGTAATCTTATATCTCCCACAGTATCTTGTAAATGGGTTCCTATTAACATTATGCAATCAGAATAAATGTGCATTAAACCCGCTATTGTTCCGGCCTGTTTGGATTGGGGAAGTGATAATCTACACTAGAGTGAGGCTCTGAAAATGTTATGATATATAGATTGAACCATATCATAGACCACCATGTGCAATATTAGTAAAAATGCTCCATCATAATGGCATCAGAATTTTTAAAATGATTTCTCCTTTATTCAGTTTGAGGTATACTTATTGAAACATGTTCTATTTTAGAATTATTTTATCAACTTAATTCAATCCAGTCTTTATTTAAGAATAATTGTTAAGTTAAAACTATCAGTGTTTATTGACATTTACAAAAGAATAGAATGTATCTTGGAAAGTATAATAAATACAATTTTCTATTGGTCATAAATCTCCTGTATATTGGTTAATTTTCTCTTGTATAATCATGTTGAAAATAAGGTATTAAAATCAGCACCTATTCGCATTGTGTCCCCATTTTTTCTTTCATTCTACACCCTTTTAGATATTCGTAGCTGCTTCACTCTAAAACAAAAAGGATGCTTTCACTGAACCTCCAACACATTCTGTGCTCATCAGATCAAGTCTGACAGCTCAAATGACAGAATGTCCTTTTTTATTTTTTTTGTTAATCCAAATTCTACAACATGGAAAATCTCAAGTATTTTTCGTGCCACAGATATTAAAGAGACAGTCGTTGTTTTGTTTGCTTTTTGTTTAGTTTCTTTCCCGTTTTCATATATTGTGCAAGCAACTTGCTTTGAAAATAGTAAAATAGTTTCTATAATTCATTTGAAAGTATACAAACATTGCCTTGCTTTTTATGATTTAAAGGTCATTCTTGAGGTGATATTTTAGAGTCATCTGTTTTAGGTACCCATGAAACATTCATATGCATTCCATTTTAGGGTTAGATATTCAGAATTCGTGTTTCTGTGTAATCCAACCTATGAGGCTTTTGGGAAACCAAGTAGCAGAAGGGATGACTCATACAGACACCAGAGAATTGTCCGATTAATTATTAATTCCATTGGCAGTTATGAACTAAAAAGAGGTGCGTGTATGTATGTGTGTATGTGTTAGGAGGAGTGAATGTGATGCTCCACCCCCTCCTTATTCTCTTTCTCTTTCCCTTTCTTTCATCAGCTATTGATTTTTTTATACACCTAGGACAAATATTTAGCATAAAAGTATATCATTTGGTTAAATATTTCTTTCAGTCCAATGTCTCATAGACTTAGGATCTCGGGCAAACTTGTTACTGGATACTCCAAAACAGAGACGTCAAACTAATTTTAGCTCAGGGCCACATGGAGGAAAATCTATTCTCAAGTGGACCAGATGGGTAAAATCATGGCATAATAACTACAGTGTCTTTCATCGAAAAATTGCAGCTCATGTTTATACTTTGCCAAATAATATTGCAGAGCAGATTAAACTCGACACCCCTGCTCCAAAGGCTTGTAGAGGGGAAAAGTGTCATGCTATCATAGTAAACCTCAAAAAAGGGTTGTTATTTTTTAGATATTCTTTTTATTTTCTTTACCAAGAAATTACTACAAATAAAAATGGAAAATGGACCTGATGTGTCAGTTTTATTCATTCTACCTGCTGCTATTCTGTGCTCAGTTGTGGGGGAAAAATAGATGGAGTTGAGTGCAGGAAAGTAACAATTTATGAATGGAAGGAAAAAGTGCAAATATTGTGTGTCTAACGGTTACAATTGTGTTGGATCCAAACAAAAATACTCTATATCACCTTTTCAGGCCTCACCTTAATTCAATCATAGTTTTTAATAGTCATTTGCTTTGCGTGGCAGATTTAGCTGTTGAGGTGATGAAATGTTTTAAGCAGCATGATTACTTAAGATGCTGTGAACCACCATTGCATGCAGATAAACGCTCAAATGGCTGGTAACTTTATAATGATAAGCTCATTTCAAATATACATTGATAATCTTAATTTATTTGGACTTAACCTAGATCAGTTTTAGCTGAAAGAAAATGTTCGTGTGAGTGGGACAGTAAAGTTTCTTTTACTTACCAGCTCCCCTGTGGTAGGTCAGTATCCGTTTTCATCCATTGAGCCAGGGCAGCATTTCTCCTTGGGGATTCATGGTGTGTGTGTGTGTGTGTGTGTGTGTGTGTGTGTGTGTGTGTGTGTGTGTTTTACAACACAACAGCAGGTTGAGACAAAATTTGGACCTGCCAAATATTGTTTTAGTTGGTGTCGATACTATGATTAGGCTCTGGTTCATTTCAAACCTTTTAATATTTGATGGATACACTTGATATGTGTCTGGCTAAGTCTAATTCAAATGTTCACTGTAATTTGTTATACAAGTGTGCTTGGTCGTTTTATCTGCTTAACAACTATGCCTTAAATACATGTAATAAGGTGGACGATACTGAACTTTTAACTGGAGACAGGTTTCTGTAAGAGACCATCTGGTTTTGAAACCCTCTCTGCTTGATAAATATATTTGCTCAGATTTTAATTATATTTGTACATGTCAGCCACACCCTTCTGTTATGACATCTAGCTATTTAATAGCTTGCCTTTAATTTCAGAATCTGTGGTGATGCAATGTTTCCCAAATAACCTTATTTTATAAATACAATCAATTCCCTCATGATCATTAGAAATTTCTTTAAATAAGAGCTTTTGATGATCATACATATTTTTCTTTAAAAAACCTTTCCAACTCAAAGCTAGATTTGTGTTCAGTCTCTGTCATCAAACTAAAAATTGTCTATCTGTGTGTCAGTTGAAGGAACCAAAAAATATTGCAAGTCTCATTCATCGTCTTGCTTCATATCTGTGTCTTTTTCTTACACTTTACGTTCAACCTTCGATTCGAATTCAATTATAGAAATAACATAAAGCATATTGTCGTTGAGGATTTTTTAGAAATTACTAGTTTAAAGCCTATAGTGATAATGATAAGTGACAACATACCAAAGTTAACACACCTAAAAAATATATCAAGAATATTGAGCAATGTATCATCTCATTTATATACAAGATTTTGCTGGATTGATGTTGTTGTTTCAGGGCAGTACAATATATTTACAAAGATATTTCTGTCAAAGACTGATCACACAGATGAATGATATTTGACTTATAAGTTTCCACTATAAGTGATTCTTAAATGTTTTCTGATAATGCATGTAAGTTGTATTTTACCTGGCTAAACCTGTGGGTTGACATTTGTTGGAGTGTTGGTTTGCCTCCACTAAAATAAATTTATATTTGATTGGTAGGGGTGACGTAGTGCAGGAGGTAGAGCGATCGTCTTTGGAACTAAACCTATCCCGTTCGATTCCCCGTTCCTCCTCGTGTGTTGAAGTGTTGTTGAGTAAGACACTGAACCCCTAACAGCTCCCCTGGCGCTGGCAGCCAACTCCTCATGGTTCAGCCATGATGGGTTAAATGCAGAGAATGAATTTCTCCACGAGGGATTAATAAAGTATACATTTTTTCCTTATGTAATGAAAGGGGTTTGCCAATGTTGTAATCAGTCAGCCATTGCCAGAGGGATGAAAGGGCATGGCTTCTTCTTCGGTGCGGGTGTGCGACAGGGAGGCGGAAATTGAAAGTTTCTTTTTGGGCCATTTCGGCCACTTTTACACTCCCATATATGTACTTTATTTTAGTTTCGGTTCTGTCAGTATTTTTTCTGTCCTTATTTGTAATTGTTCCGGCTAACCGGAGATGGTGTCCTCCGAGCCTCCCCCCCTCTCTCTGGCATGGGGTACGGATAATGCTGCCCGATACCATGGTGTCTGTGGAGAGTATCTTGCCTGCAGTCAGCAAGCAGGAAGGACATGACAATCTGACATACGCCTTGCAAATGAACCGAGCTGTGGTTTCCTTCCTGAAGTCGGAAGCGCTCGTTCACCAGCTAATTGCTAATGGCGTGGTCAGCGCGATACCTTCGTGCAGGTGTCCCCCCTGTCTGTGCCCTCGACGCGGATCACCATCTCCGGTGTTCCACCATTCATTCCGAATGGACTGTTAGAGAAAGGTTTGGAAAGTTGGCCAGTGGCTTCAAAAAAGTAAGCCTGGAGTGCAAGGATCCTCGGCTAAGGCATATACAGTCTTTGAGAAGGCAGGTTTTCATGTTTTTGGAGGCACAGTCACAAACCCTGGAGGTTTCATTCAGGTTGAAGTACGGCGATACCCCATACATGGTGTATGCCAGTTCAGGGCAGATGAAATGTTTCGAATGTGGGGATGTGGGCCTCAAATGGGTTGCTTGTCCACACGGGAGGCCGGAATCGGAGGTTGATCTGGTTATTGATGCGGGATGGTGATGATGGGGGCTTCCGTCGTGGCCGTGGACGCTTCTCTCACTGCGCCGCCTGCCAGTGCCCGCGGTGGCTGCGGCGGCTGTGCCCGCGGTGGTTGCGGCGGCTGTGCCCGCGGCGGCTGCAGTGGGATGGCATTATATCACTGAACCAGACTGCTTTGCCTTTGGACTCGGCGCAGGGTAGGCATGCATTGCCTGCCCTAGTTCCCATCGGGGAGCAGGTTGTAGCGGGAAGTACGGCTGCTCCCTCCATGGTGATGGCGGGGACAGGTGAGCTCCCAAGCTCTTCAGGTCGTAAATGTGGCGCCACTACGTCGGAAACAGGTGAGACAGGGAGCCAGATTGGTGAGGGTGAGGTATTGGAATGTGAGTAGGAGCCAGACACTTTTTCAGCTAGCAGAAGAACCAAGGCAGATTATGATCTCTACTCCTTGGAAGACATTAACGAGTTCCTTGATGATACTTTCTACAAGACGGTTGATGTCTCAGACTATTTCAGTGACACTGGCAAATTTATCGAATCAGTCAGTGCCATTAACAAACTGAAAGATGTGCATTCTTTGGATGAAAGGAAACGGTACCGCTTGCAGAAACAGGTCACACTTTTGAGAAATATGGAAGGTAAAACTGTGAGGAAAAAACAGTAAGTGACCATGTGTCAGTCCTGTCTTTCGAATCACCTTATTGTGTATCGTGTCCTGTCTCTTGCCTTGGTGCCCCCCCCCCATGTCATTCCTTAGGATAGGCTCCCTAAACATCAATGGCGGGAGAGACAGTAATAAGAGAGCACTGATCTCTTACATCTGCTCCCGGAAACAGCTAGATGTGTTTTTTCTACAGGAAAAGCACACCGCTGAGAAGGACGAGGTGGACTGGGGCTTATGGTGGGACGTACCTCTTTACCTCAGCCATGGTACCACCAAAAGTGCGGGTGTAGCCATCCTCCTTAAGGCTTCAACCAACGCAGGTTTTCTGTCCTTCGCTGAGGCAGAGAAGGGCCGCTTGTTGATTGTACGGGTGTCGATAACGGATTCTGTCCTTTGCTTAGTAAATGTTTACACCCCGACCATCGGCAAGGCGAGAGTGAATATGTTCAAAACTCTCAAGGATGAACTTTCTGCTAACCCACAGGACAATATCATTGTGGGTGGAGACTTTAACTGCAACCCTCAATGAGACTGTGTACAGAATAGGTAGGGAGCCCCATGCAACATCTTCTAGGACCCTCCAGACCATCATGTCCTCTTGTGACCTGCGTGACACTACGTTAAACCCACTAGCCACTCGGCCGATTGCCTTTCACCCGGGAATTAGACAAGGCTGCCGCATCTCCGGGCAGCTCTATGCCCTAGCCATCGAGCCTTTGCTCTCTCGGCTCAGGAATCGGCTACACGGCTTCCCCTTTGCGCGTCACGAGAGGACAGGGACATTCCTTTTGTCTGTGTGCGTATGCTGATGGCATATATGCATTTGTTTCTAGCCAGGACGATGTCCAGCACCTCCCGAGTGCTCTCTCGTTATATGAGATGGCGAGCTCAGCGAGGGTGAACTGGGGAAAGAGCAAAGCGGTGCTGCTAGGCCGATGGAGCGGCCACAAATTGCCTGCCCTACCCGCTGGCCTCAGCTGGGAGAGGGATTGCCTTAAGTTGCTAGGGGTATACCTTGGGGCAGAGGCCTTTATGAAAAAGAACTGGGAAGGGGTGAAGGAAAAAGTAAGTGCGAGGCTGTCAAAGTGGAGTTGGCTACTCTTTCAGCTGTCCAATAAGGGGAGGGTGCTGGTTATCCACAATCTGTTTGCAATGATGCTTTGGCAAAAGCTTGCTGCACTGGCGCCTCCAAGAAACTTGTTAGAGGAGATTCAGAGGCTATCCTCAACTTCTACTGGTCTGGAAAACACTGGGAAGGTACTCTATGAGGGCAGACCCAGCTGTCTGGTCACTGTGAAGCTGCTATTAAATAGGGTTGGACAGTTTGGGTTAGAAAGACTGCTCTTTTAGATGCAGCGGGGGGTTCTCAACCTGACCAGATTCATGCCATTCTACGGCTAGTTTCTCCAAGCTTGGCAGGTTTTAGCGTTCCGGAGGAAGGACAATGACCCCCCCGGGCTGGTGGCTGATGGAAGAAGGGGATGAGAGTCCAGTGTCAGTTTTGAAAGCACTAATTAAGACTTGCCTTAAGGTGGAATTGAATTTATTTTTGTTAACCCGCAACTTGGGGGAATTAATTCCTATCTGAGCAACAGCAGGCATTTTGTGGTCTGTCAATAGCCATGACAAGTTAATTTTCCCATTCTAAGTTGATCTCCTGCCCCTGAGAAGTACTCAGTGTCGTTATGTGTTCTCTCTGAATTTATGGCTGTCAAACCCCAATGTTTCATTAAAGGGAATTTTTAATCTCAAACTCTTATTATTACTTACCTTTTGGCTTTTCCCTTCAGGGGTCGCCACAGCCCTATTCTCTACATCTTCCTCTCTCACACCAACTAATTTCATATCCTCCCTCACTACGTCCATAAACCTTCTCTTCAGTCTTCCTCTAGACCTCCTGGCTGACAGCTCCATTTCCAACATCTACAAATATATTCTCCATCTCTCCTCTGTACATGACCGAACCATCCCAGTCTAGCGTCACCTTTTCTCCCTTTGATATACTCATTCCTGATCCTATCCATCCTCGTCACTCCCAAAGAGAACCTCAACATCTTCATCTCTGCTACCTCCACCTCTGCCTCCTGTCTTTTCTTCAATGCCACTGTCTCAAAACCATACAGCATCGCTGGTCTCACTGCTGTCTTGTACACCTTTCCTTTCATTCTTGCTGATATTCTTCTATCACATAGTACCCCTGAAACTTTTCTCCACCCATTCAAAACCTGCATGAACCCATTTCTTAACCTCTTTTCCACACTCTCCATTGCTCTGGAGTGTTGACCCCAAGTACTTGAAATCCTTGAACTTCTTGATCTTCACTCCTTGTAGCCTCACTGCTCCACCCGGGTTCCTCTCATTCACACACATATTCTTTCTTGCAGTGACTAACCTTCATTCCTCTCCTTTTGAGAGCATACCTCCACTTCTCAAGATTTTCCTCAGCCTGTTCCCTGCGCTCAGTACAGATTGTAATGTCACCTGGAAACACCATGGTCCATGGAAATTCCTATCTAACCTCATCTGTCAGCCTAACCATCACCACTGCAAACAAGAAGGGTCTCAGAGCTGAACCCTGATGAAGTCCAAACCTCTACCTTGAACTTCTCTGCTACACCACACCACACCTCACCACTGTCTCACAGCTAGCGTCCTGCGCCAGTCTAACATACTTCTCTGCCACTCCAGACTTCCTCGTACGATACCGGAGTTCCTCTCTCGGCACCCTTTCCATCTCTATCTGTCTGTTTTGCCTACCTGTATAAATCATGGTCTCCCTCTTTACTGTCCAACTGAGCATACAAGTCATCGTTCTTCCTTTGTTTTGCCTTTGCTACCTCTATATTTACCTTACGCTGCATCTCCCCGTATTCCTGTCTGATCTCTTTAGTCCCCTCAGTGTCCCACTTCTTCTTTGCTAACCGCTTTCTCTGTATACACTCCTGTACTTTTTCATTCCGCCACCAGGTCTCTTTATGTACTTTTCTTCCAGACGACACACCAAGTACTCTCCTACCTGTCTCCCTGATCACATTAGCTGTAGTTGTCCAGTCATCCCCATCTCCCTGACCACCCAGCGCCTTTCTCAACTCCTCCTTGAAAACCATACAGTACTCCTCCCTTTTCAGCTTCCACCACTTTGTCCTCTGCTCTGCCCTGTCACCAGAGTCATCCTACAGACCACCATCCTATGCTGTTTGGCTACCCTCTCACCTACCACTACTTTGCAGTCACTGATCTATTTCAGATTACATCATCTGTACAAGAAGTAGTTTACCTGTGTGCTCCTAACCCCACTCATATAAGTTACCCTATGTTCCAGTCTTTTCTGGAAAAAAGTATTCACTACAACCATTTCACATCCTTCTTGCAAAGTCTACCACCATCTGCCCCTTTATGTTCCTATCCTGGATACCAAACCTACCCATCACTTCTTCATCACCTCTATTACCTACACCACATGTCCATTGAAGTCTGCCCCAATTACCGCTCTCTCATCTCTGGGTGTATTCTGCATCACTTCATCTAAGTCATTCCAGAACTTCTCCTTCTCCTCTAACTCACATCCGACTTGTGGGGAATAGTCGCTAACAACATTGAGCATCACACCTTCAATTTCTTATTTCAGGCTCATAAGTCTATCTGACATTCTTTTCACCTCCAGAACATTCCTAACAAACTCCTCTTTAAAGATAACTCCTACTCCATTTCTCTTCCTGTCAGTAGCATGATAGTACAACTTAAAACCTGCTCCCAGGCTTCTAGCCTTACTACCTTTCCATCTGGTCTCCTGGACACACAGTATATTCACCTTCCTTCTCTGCATCATGTCAACCAACTCTCTACCTTTTCCCGTCATCGTCCCAATATTCAAAGTCCCCACTCTCAGTCCCAGACTCTTGCTTTTCCTCTTCTCTGCTTCTGAAGATGCCTTCCTCCTTTCCTTCTTTGACCCACAGTAGTCCAGTTTTCACTGGTACCCCGTAAGTTATTGGCACCAATGGCGTTTGTTGTTAACTCGGGCCTCAACCAATATGGTAAGAAATTCATAGGTTTGATTCACATATTTGGTTTTGGCAAAAGTTTTACGCCAGATACCCTTCCTGACACAACCCTCTGCATTTATCAGGGTTTGGGACCGGCTCAGGCAGACACTGGCCTTTGCCGCCCTGAGGCTGTATTGGCATTGCATCTCCCTGGCTTACACTATTAATGACAATCATGAAAAGCGATCAAAGAAGAGCATCTTTATATGATGTGGCTTATAGTGCCTCAGGGGGAGTTGACGTTGTGAGACATAAATTTCCACATGACTTCCTGTTCTGAGATAAGAATTTGTGTCATTTTCATTCATCCATCATGTTTTGAAGACGATACATCACTATGCAAATGTTCAGACATGAGAGTCTTTACACATAGCAGCATCAATGTGATGGATTATGTTTCTCTTTTGTTAGTATCAACCTATAGGACGACGCAATACTTAAGAAGCAGCATTGCTGTAGAATTTCACAGACCCTCTCAACCTACTTGAGCTCCGTGTCAACAGTTTTAAAGTAATTTGAAATTTAATGGAATTTCTGTTGTTTGCAGGTAGCCGTCCTCTGACTTGTTATGAAAAGATAACTTCTAGAATAAAATGAAACATTTACCTTCTAAGAAAAGTTACATAGGCCCTGAAGAGAGATAATTAAGTGAACTAAAGTAGAATTTATATTTTATTCACTTCATTGATTTATTTACATCAAAATAATAGTTCAGCATCAATGTGTTCAACATCAGTGATTGTATTGGTCTAGTTTTGTCAAACTCATAATTTAACATGTCTCATACTGAATGATTTGTCTTGGCAAAATTTCTTATAGATCTATTATATTTGGGAAGAAAATCATCTTAACTTATCGGTAGCAAAACTACTATTTCTGAAAATACCAATGATTTGATTACTTGATTTTTGATTGATATCTAAAACATTTGGTGTAAGGTTTGGTCCTGGTGCATTACTATGTAAGGCAATACACCCTCTCTGTGCATGAGGATTGCGAGACGCATTCTAATGATTCTTCTTTGAACAATCAGATACTGAAATATGTAAAAGTTTTCAAAAGTTAGCACCATTGAACCAACAAAACAGGAAGGGCTTGGCAATATGGTCATAACAAATATATATACATGATACAATACTACACATACATCATTCATCCCCTTCAAAAGATGACAGATGTTAGTAGTTCTAACCTGACACACTATGCTCCCTATGAACCTCCTTTTTAGAGTCTTCTTTCCCCTGCTCCCTTCAGGGGTTGTCAAAGTGAATCAACTTCCTCCATCAAACCCTATTCTCATAATCCTCTTCTCTCACACCAACCTCAGCAATATACTGACTGTCCCTCCATTGTACATGACTGAATCATCTCACTCCGGCTTCTCTGACGTTTTCTACAAAACATCTAACGAGTTCTATCCCTCTGTTGTACTCATTCCGGATCCTATCCATCCTCGTCACTTCGAAAGAGAACCTCAACATCTTCATCTCTGCTACCTCTAGCTCTGCTTCCGTCTTTTCCTCAGTGTCAGTGTCTCTAAACCGTACAGCATCACTGGTCTCACCACTGACTTGTCCTTTCAGTCTGGCTGATACCCTTTTATCATACATTATCCCTGATACTTTCTCTACCTGTTCCAACCTGTTTGAACACATATCTGCATCTTTTTTCCACACTATCCCATTGTTTTGGACTGTTGACCCCAAGTACTAAACATCCTCCGCCTTCTTAATCTCGACTACCTGTAACCTCACTGTTCCACTCGGTTCCCTCTCATTCACACACATTTTGTATCTTGCTGCAGTTAACGTTCATTCCTCTCCATTTAAGGACAACCTCCACCTCTCTAGATTTTCCTCCACCTGCTCCCAATTCTCACTACAGATCACAATGTCGTCTGTAAACATCATAGTCCCTCAGAGGTTTACGAAAACCTTTTTTTTTCAAAATCGTTATTTCAGTGCAACTTTTGGAGTTTTATCTCATTTACCTGTTTCACCAGTCAAGCTACATGTTTACACAGTTACTAGGTCATGTAATTAATATGCAAACTGTGACCTACAAGCTATTGTGTTACAGTAATTCTTACCAGAAAATATATTTTTGTTGTTTTCATTTATTATTCATTTGTTATTTATTTACGTAATAAGTTTAGTGAAATTGTCAAACTCAACCCACTTGCTATAGAGACAGCATTTATTTGTCCAATTTGTTTCAAATGTACCAAAAGGCGATTGTAAGATTGTTGATTTTTAAATGGGCTATATGTCGCAACCTAGACTCATACACCTAGATGAGATTAACCCCGCAGAATCTGGAATTGGGCTAACAATGGTTAAAAAGGAATCCAAGTGGAACATAATATTTTTTATAGGAAGTCATTCAGAATCATTTCCTTGTACTTCATTGATCCAGGATTGGGAAATTATTGGGCAGCAGCAGCAGAGCAAACAGAGAACAGAGAGTGACAAGGTAGTAGGAGGGGCAGCAGCCAAAGCAGAGAGGCCCAGACTTCCCTCCGCTCCTAGAAACTGCGCCTTGAAAGTCTGTCCATAAGTCGGTGACAAAGGACAGCCCTGGCGGTAACAAGGAAACAAGTCCCACTTACAAACAAAAAATGGGGACCATGCTCCGGCACTGATCATAGAAGGACTGAACAGCCCGTATTACAGGGCTTGGTACCCCATACTCCCGGACAAACTCCACAAGATTCCCCGCTGGATACGGTCGAATGCCTTCTCGGGGTCCATAAAACATATGTAGACTGGTTGGGCAAACTCCCATGAGCCCTCAAGGACCTTGCTGAGGGTGTTCAGCTGGTCCACTCTTCCATGGCCAAGACAAAAACCACATTACTCCTCCTGGATCCAAGGCTCAAGCCAGGACACCCCTTCAACATCCAGAGCCTCAGCGAAGCTGGGATGGATATTATCCGCCCTTTTGGCCCAACCTTCGAGGTGCTTCATGACTACCTCAGCAACTTCAGCCTCGGAAAGAAGAGAGTCCAGCCAAGAGAACCCCGACCCTGCTTCCTTGTTGGAACCCCTACATGCAGGCGTGGAGACAGGGGGCAATCAATATGCCCACACCTGCCCGGAGCGTCTCACCAGGGGCAATTCCAGAGTGGAAAAGAGTCCAACCATTCTTGAGAGGTGTGATTGCAGAGCTCGAGCCATGCGTCAACGTGAGTCCAACTACAGTATATCTAGCAAGAACTTCTCAACCTCCCACACTATCTTAGGCTCCTTCCCAGCCAGAGAGGTAACGTTCCATGTTCCTAGAGCCAGCTTCTGTAGCTGTGTATCAGACCGCCAAGGTCCCCCACTCCAGCCACCACCCTATTTTCATCGCACTAAACCCATGGGCCCTGTTATGGTGTGTGAACCCAAGGGAAGGGGGACCCATGTTGCCTTTTCGGGCTGAGCTCGGCCAAGTCCCATGTGAGCAGGCCTGGCCACCAGGTGCTCGACATCGACCCCTGTACCCGAGCCTCGCTCTTCCGATGACCCGAGTCTGGGCAAGGGAAAACAATGTCCATTCATTTTTTTCTCATTTAAGGGTCTTTTTGAGCCAAGCTTTGTCTGGTCCCTCACCCAGGACCTGTTTGTCTTGGGTGGCCCTATGAGGGGCATAAATCCCCCGGCAACATAGCTCTTGTGGATCACTGGGGCATGCAAACCCCTCAAAACAATAAGTGGTGGCTCGGGGAGGGGATAATTAAAAAATAAAGATAAGATCTGAAAGTATAAAAAGTTTTAATTGTAAATAGTATAATTATCTAAAAAGACTCTATACATACTGTATGTGTCTCATATAAATAAGACTGTATAAAACATTTAAATGTCAACTGTCATGCCATTCTGTCCCTTCGAGGGGGAATTTCACCAGAGAGTTTATGCTCTCAGTACAAATATGATCCTCATTTACTTACTTCAGCATTGACAACACAAATGCATTGAGAGTGCAGAAAGAAATAGAGGCAGTCAAGGCAGACCTTCGCAAAACAAGTTATAAAACAGAGGTCACAAGAGCCAAAATAATTTAGATTTATTGGTTGAAATTAAACAATGAAGATGGATAATATCAGCTATAAAAAAATGATGCACAAATCTGCATCATTATTGTGATTACAGAAGTCTAAATGACTTAACTAGTAGAATTATTATCGTCTTCATTCCATTGCTTTTTTAAAGTGCTTCGTGGTATTTATTCAAGGATGGCTGGAATAATTTGAGACATGAGATTTATGACGTGGGGAGGTGTGAGACTGACTGTTGAGCCAGCCAGAAGTTTAATATTAAATCACGCACATATAAATTAACAGCTTTTAAAGTGAAATGTATTTAATTTATCCTCATTTTATTGTTTGATATTACTTAAACTAATAAGTCAAGCTTAGCCATTAAACAAAAAAATATATCTTAGTTGTTAGTTTAGTATATGTCATAATCACAATAATTGTTTGTGTGCATGTGTATTTGTGTGTGTGCATATGTGCATATTTGTAGTGAAAAACATGAATAAATGTCAAGTGGACTTTAGAATTTGGAATTTGCTGCTCAGAAAAGACTTTTCTTTTCTCCATATTTTATCAGTAACTTGCTAAAAAATTTGCTTTTCACTGTTCAGTTAATAGAGAAAAGGATGTATACCCTGTAAGGAGTATCAGTTTTGAAAAAGAATCCAGAGGAAATCAAATCTGAAAATCAATTTTTACAATACAAATTGATTTCATAATTGGCTATATGAAGGTCTTTCCAAGTGTGTGTTCAGATGAAATGGATGATAGTAGGAACAGCCTCTTGAGGGGAAACAAGATGCATGGTACTAATTAAATAAATACATAGATACATGCATTGGATGATTTTTCCTTTCTGTACTGACTACAAATTCAGTATTGTATTCATTACGTTTTGAAAGATCTGGTTGTTGCGGTGTGTGTTATAGAAAACTGAAAATTCAATGTGCAATATATGATGGAATAAAATAAATAAAGATATTAGATTAGATATAGGTACATATACTATATATATATATATATATGTATATATAATATATATATATACATACATATATATATATATATATACATACATTCATACATATATATATACGTATTCAATTTATTTTTAATGTTTGTCTGTTTCATCACAAGCACACAGACAAATACAATAAAAAAATTGATTTTAAATTCACAAAATGTACAAAACTTCTTAGAAACTCTGGAATTCAATTCAAATTCAAAATGCTCAAGAAGAAGCCTTGAAAGTCATCAAAACTTCTGTAATTTTTCAGATGTGCCTTGCAGATCATTGTTAAACCCATTAATTCCAGCAAGGGAGCTGAAAATGCTACCAATGGCATATATGGGCGGAGCTGTGATTATTGTGCCACCACCTCATTTGTGTGCAAACCTACATCTGTTTTCTATTCTATTACCTTGATCTGAAAATCAATCATATGAAATCAATCAATCATATGAAAAATCAATGAAGGCAAGGGAACAATTGAAGACAAGTAAAGGATATAAACTTACTCCTTGGAGGCTTCTCGTATGTATGTATGTGTAGGCATGATTGGTGTCACAGTCTGTGTGTGTATGTGTACGTATGTATGTGTGTGTGTGGGGGGGGGTTCTGCATAATTGATTTATTTATCTGATATAATCAGCACTGGCCTCCATAATTTTTGGCCATATGATTATTTGACATCCCAAGAGAGAACATCAGTGGCCTTCCTTATGCAATTTCTTTCTCTCAATAAGAGCATATCTTCTCCAAAACATCTAATGTGCACTCCAAAACATCTAAAATGCACTGTCCCTCTGATGCACTCACACCTGATCCTATCCATCCTTGTTACCCCCAAAGAGAACCTCAACATCTTCATCTCTGTGACCTCCAGCTTTGCCTCCTGTCTTTTCATCATTTCACTGTTTCTAGACTAAACAGCATCGCTGGTCTCACCACTGTTCCCTGTCCACTGTACACCTTTCCTTTCATTCTGGCCGATAGTCTTCTATTGCATAGTACTCCCGACACTTTTCTCCACCCATTCCAACCTGTTTGAGCCCATTTCTTTACCTCTCTCAACACAAGCATATGTTTTATAATAAAACACCTGCAAAAGGAGGGGTTAAGGCATGGACCTACACACAATATAAAATTTAAAAAAACAATACCAATGTGTCGATTTGTAATCATGGGAAATGTTTGTATGTGTTTGTGAATTTGCTGTAGCTTACTCTCTTGACTCTTCCTCTGCAGCAGAAAACCATGAATCCTGACATGAAAAACCATACATTCTGCACAATGTTTTTGATCTGCAGGTAATCTCTAAAGACTACACCACTCCAGCAACTCTCTCATTACAGCCATAAATTGTCTGCAGTTACATCTGCAATCATCCTTCTTACTTTTTTCTCACCTTGCAATCTTTTGCTGGCCTTTGTTCAATCACTGCTCATCTGATCTTTTTTTTGTATTTCTTTTTTCATTCCATCCCTGAACCAAATTATGATCTGTTGTCTTCCCTAACAAATTGTGATTGATTGGGATTTCCAGCAAACTAATGAATTGACCTCTTGAGGACATGGAACATGCTGGATTCAGTAATAATCCAGATTCTGCAAAAAATGGGTCAAGTCCTGACAACAGAAATTTAGAACTTAGTTTTTATTTGGATTGAACTGTAGTTGGGTTCAGTTTTGGGTTCAGTTTCTTGCTGAAGAAACAAACTGACATACAACAAAGACACACACATATTTGTAAATGTCCATGAATAACTGCTGAGAGCTGCTGTTTTCACCTGTTGCATTGATTAAAACAGCTGCTCCAAATGAATCAGGGTAATCATTATGCTTCTGAAAAGTTTCGACTATTTTGAATGGTATAGAACTGTATCTTTTCCCACAGATTGTTTGCAAAGGCTAGGAATAATTTTGGACACAGCACTTTTTTTTATTTTCAAACAGAAATAAAATTTGTATGTTGGAAATTTATTTTTTGCCCCACAACTGTGCCTCTCGTACATTGTCTTATCTGTTGGGATAAGCTTTTGTAATTTCCAATTGTAAAAAAGAAAAAAATATAACAATGTTAGTTGAATAAAAGTAGGCCTAACTGTAAGCCAAAATACAGTGTGTGTATGAATAATTTTAAGCCAGTGTCTCCCGGAGCCAGCCTCGAGGGGGCACCGTTCAGTGTCTCCCTGAGCCGCCCCCAAACCCTGATAAATGCAGAGGGTTACGTCGGGAAGGGCATCCGGCTTAAAAATTGTGCCAAAACCAAATATGTAAACAGAACCAAAGAATTTCATACCAGATTGGTCCTTGCCTGGTTTAACAACAGTCGCCATTGGTGCCAATAACCTATAGTGTACCAGTTGAAATCGGGCGACTGTGTGTTGAAGAAGGAGAGGAGGAAGGCATCTTCGGAAGCAGAGAGACAAAAGGAAAAGCAAGAGTCTGGGACTGAGAGTTGGGACTTTGACTATTGGGATGATGACAGGAAAGATAGAGAGTTGGTTGACATGATTAAGGAGGAAGGTGGATATACTGTGTGTCCAGGAGAACAGGTAGAAAGGAAGTAAGGCTAGAAGCTTAGCAGCAGGTTTTGAATTGGTATGTGAGTTAGAGGAGAGGGAGAAGTTCTGGAATGAGTAAGTTGAAGTGATGTGGAATGTCCCCAGAGATGAGAGAGTGGTAATTGGTGCAGACTGCAATACACATGTTAGTGCAGGCAATAGCGATGATGAAGAAGTGAAGGGCAGGTTTTGTATCCAGGATAGAAACACAGAGGTACAAATGGTGGTAGACTTTGCAAAAAGGATGGAAATGGCTGTAGTGAATACTTTTTCCTGAAAAGAGGGGAACAAAGGGTAAGTTATAAGTGCGGAGGAAGGAGCATGCAGGTAGACAACATCTTGTATAGACAAGGTAATCTGAAAGAGATCAGTGACTGCAAAGTAGTGGTAGGTGAGAGAGTAGCCGAACAGTATAGGATGGTGGTCTGTAGGATGACTCTGCTGACAAGGAAGATCAAGAGGAGAAAGGCAGAGCAGAGGACAAAGTGGTGGCAGCTGAAAAGGGAGGAGTGTTGTATGGTTTTCTGGGAGGAGTTCAGAAAGGCTCTGGGTGGTCTGGGAGAGCTTCCAGATGACTAGACAACTACAGCTAATGTGATCAGGGAGAATGTAGGAGAATACTTGATAAAAATAGAGGTAGCAAAGAGATCAGACAGGAGTACGGGGAGATGCAGCGTGAGGTAAATCTAGAGGTAGGATAGGCAAAACAAAGGGACTGAACAGGGCTGAAGAGGAGGGAGGGCTGAAGAGGACACTGGCACAAGCTAGTGTCCTCTTCAGATGGTCACAAGCCCAGAAAATTCAGAGTGTTGCGTCAGGAAGGGCATCCAGTGTAAATCTTTTGATTGAACTAAATGTAAATTGGACGGAATTTTGGCTTCATACCAGATCAGCTGTCACTAGGGAAGAGGAAGGGCCAGAGTCACAGACTGAAATAAGGGACTTCAAATGTTTGAACGATGACAGGATGGTTTACATAATGCAGAGAGGATGGTTGATATACTGTGTCCAGGAGGCCAGGTTTAATGGTAGCAATGCTAGAAGCTTCAGAGCAAGTTTTAAGTTGTTCTATAATGGAATTAATAGGAAGACAAATGACATTGGAGTTATCTTGAAGGAAGAGTTTGCTAGGATAGTTCCTGAGGTGAGCAGAGTGTCAGACAGAGTGATGAGTCTTGAGAGAAATTGAACTCGTGATACTCCTTAACTCCTTAGCTTTGGGGCTAAGCCCCAAAGATGGGATGTGCATAAGAAGAGAGGGGACATTTTTTTTCGTGTGAGTTAGATGAATTGATGCAATATCCCAAAAGTAGTAATTGGGGCAGACTTCATGGACATGTTTGTGAAGGTGTGAAAAAAAATCTGCATACCAAGTGCTCCACAAATACAGATTATTTATTTTACATTGAGTAAATAAAATGTATTATAGCGTGATGTTTCGAGCAAAAATCTGCTCTTCTTCTGATGCTTATAAAAATATATTTCACAAAAATGGCGCCATTTTTAAAGACAATCATGTGATTGATTCCCTCCTTTTTGGGTGGTCATTTAACAGTTTAACATTTTAACAATATCTTCAACTTGTTTCAAGAAAAGGCCCAAGAAAATGATACTCTTAACATATATAAAGAAATGGGACTGAACATTATTGATCAGAGGATTTACGCATACAATGTATATACAGAGTATATACAGGGGTGGAACTCGACAAACAGAACTTGGCAGAAAAAAAGAACATCGCTGTAGACATGGTCTGATATTGAAATCATCATTTAGGCCTTGTGGTGTTAGTGTTCCCAGTTTGTATATCCATAACAGTTCACGTTTCAAAAGTATAGAGTTCAGACATTTTTTTTGACATTTGACATTTTGTGGACATTTGTGACGGGGCCTCCAAACACATGAAAACCTGCCCCCTGAGGGACTGAATATGCTTTTGCCTGGGATTCTTGCTCCCTAGGCTCACTGTTTCAAAACCACTGGTGAACTTTCCATACCTTTAGAGTTCATTTTCCAGCAGTCTGTTCGAAAAAAACGGTGGTATTCCAGACATGGATATCCACATCGAGTGGACAAGGGGGACACCTGCACGATGGCATTGCCGATGACCATACTGCTAGCAATCAGCTGGTGGACGAGAGCTTCCGACTTCAGGAAGGCAACCACGGCTAACGTCAGAATGTCATGTCCCACCTGCTCACTGACTGCAAGCAGTATTCCCTTCACGGACACCGTGCCATCTGGCGGCATCATCCGTACACCGTGGCAGAGAGACGGGGTGGGCTCGGAGAATGCCATGTCTCCCGTTAGCCAGCACTGCTGGGCAGCTGCATGGGCGCACCTCCCACCCCAAACAACCGAATAAAGCAATCAAAAATCACAAATATGAACAGAAAAACACAGACAGAAAAGAAGTAAAAAAATAAAAAAAAACATATATGGAAAGACAACAAGACGCTTTAAATCTCCGCTTCCCTCCTGCACACCCGCTCCAGAAGAAGAAGAAGAAGAAGAAAAGTTTGAGTTTAAAAATTCCCTTTAATGAAACATTGGGGTTTGACAGGCATACATTCAGAGAGAAAACAAAACGACACTCAGTACTTCTCAGTGGCAGGAGATCAACTTAGAATGAGAAAATTAACTGGTCATGGCTTTTGACAGAACGCAAAATGCCACCTATCTCCCAGGTAGAAATGAATGCCCCAAGTTGCCGGTTATAAAAAAGAAATTGAACTCCACTTTTGTGCGAGTCTTAATTAGTGCTTTAAAAAATTGACACTGGACTCTCATCCCCTTCATTTCGGGCCTTTGTTTTCCGGGTCAGCCAAATGGCCAATTTAGCTGAGCCTGAGAAAAAGTTCAGGTATCTGCATGACAGATATTTTCTTCTTAGTCTTCGAATAATTTGGACCAAATATAAACAAGTACAAAGTAAAGGGAACCCCCAAACCTAAAAACGAACCCCGCAAGAAAGTAAACAATGACAGCAACCTGGGGCATTCGTCAAACAAATGAGGCAATGTCTCTGGGCGTGAACGAAACAAACAGTCCCCCGTTACCTCAGGCTCAAAACGTGCCCTGTAGGTGTTGGTGGCTATGGCGCTGTGCACAATCCTCCATTGGAGGTCACCAGCCCGCTTGTCCAGCGGTGGCTTATATAAAGCTAGCCAACTCTTCTTAGGAGAGATATTTGGTCTGAAGAAATCGTGCCACTTCGATTCCTTCACTGTTGATAAGGGTTGCAAGTTCAGGACTTGACGCACGTGGCGTACGGGTCTTTTTTGTCCATGTCTTGAAATGCCTTCAAGCTTGAGGTTTTGAAAGTCAGTAGCAGGCCGTCCTCCTCCTTCCACTCCCCAGGTTGGTCAGCGAGGGGAATCTGTAGTCGATGTCTTTGTCCCAAAGCTAATGATGGGAGCGATCCGATATGAAGCTCCTCAAGTTGGGAGGAAGAGCGTTGCAGATTTCCTGGTGACGAGCCGAATGGAAGCGGTGCGCCCAGAGTCTCCAAGCGCAATCTGGGCATGTGGAGGTAGCCGTAAGAGGTGACCCATTCTTGTAACGCCCACCCTACTGAGGCTGAGACTCAGGCCTGTGGAATGCAGGGCCCGGGACCCCAGGAAGTCGTTGAAGAGTAGAGGCTCTTCCATCAGCCACCAGGCCGGGGGGTCATTCTCCTTCCTCCGGAAGGCTAAAACCTGCCAAGCTTGGAGAACTGAGCGGTAGAATGTCATGAATCCGGTCAGGTTGAGAACCCCCGGCTAAATCAAAAAGAGCTGTCTGTCCAACCCTATTTAATAGCAGCTTCGCAGTGACCAGACAGCTGGGTCTAAACTCATAGAGCACCTTCCCCACTGCATCCAATCTAAAAGCTGATACCCTGCTAAAGATATGAGTGAGGCCTTGGCCCCCTTCAGCGACCGGAAGATAGAGGACAGCCGCACAAGTCCAGTGTTTTCCGGACCAGTAGAAGTCGAGTATAAGCCTCTGAATCTCCTCTAACAAGTCTCTTGGAGGTGCCAGTGTAGCAAGCTTGTGCCAAAGCATCGAAGCAATCAGATTGTTGATGACCAGCACCCTCCCCCTAAAGGACAGCTGAGGGAGTAGCCACCTCCACTTCGATAGCCTCACACTTACTTTTTCCTTCACCCCTTCCGAGTTCTTTTTCATAAAGGCCTCTGCCCCAAGGTATACCCCTAGCATCTTAAGGCCGTCCCTCGATGGCTAGAGCATAGAGCTGCCTGGAGATGGGGCACCCTTGTCTAACTCCCCGCTGAAAGGCAATCTGCTAACTCAGCCCCTTGCCCATTTTTACTAGGCATTGTGCAGCACGGTAAAGAAGACAAAACCAGGATATAAAGGTGGTGCCGTAGTCCTCTCCTCCACGCTGAGTTGGGGGAGGTCCTTTAGGACATCCTTGCTACTTGTGACGTTGTGGTTTGTTCTCCCAAACAGGTCTGTGTAGAAGTTGAGTGCGTGAGTCATCATTTCTGCCAGGTTGGTAGTGACTCCGCCTTCAGGCAGCCTCAAACAGCACATGAGCTTCCTCTGCGCTGTAGATCTTTCCAGGTTGAAGAAGAAGGAGCTGGGGGCATCCATATCTTTTAAGTTGGAGGAACCGGGACCTGATCAGAGCCCCCTTCACCCTTTCCTCGAGGAGCGTGCCGAGTTCAAGTCTCCTCCCCTTCAGCAAGGCCTCGGTGGTGCCGCCTGTGTCGCTGTCCAGCCCTTCCTCGATATTTCGAATTTCAGCTTCAAGGTTCTTGATTGCTTATTTTGCCTTGACTGAGAAGTGAGACGTGTGCTGTTGGCAGAACACCCTATTTGGGCCTTGCCAACTCCCCACCATAAGCTCAGAGACTGGAAGCACTGTTTATATTGTCTCCATTCCTGCCAGAAAGCGGTAAACTTTTGGCAGAAATTTCTGTCATGTAAAAGGTTAACATTGAAGTGCCAATACGATCTGACCCGCTGACCAGGAGTCGCGACTAGTTCAAAGGCAATTAAATGGTGGTCCAAAAAGCCAACCGGGATCACACTGTATTTTATCAACCTGGGTAGGAGGTTCTTGGAAAATAAAACCTGTCAAGTCTGGCCGCCGACACCCAACCGCTGCAGGTCCTGACCCAGGTGTACTGCGTTGCTAGTGGGTTTAGCGTCCTATAAGTGTCACACAGATCACAAGAGGACACGACAGTCTGGAAGGTCCTAGAAGATTTTGCATGGGGCTCCCTACCTATTCTATCAACAGTCTCATCGAGGGTGCAGTTAACGTCTCCACCCACAATGATATTGTCCTATTGGTAAGCAGAAAGTTCAACTTTGAGAGTTTGGAACATATTCACTTTCACTATGCCGACAGTCGGTGTGTAAACATTTGCCAAGCAAAGGACAGAATCCGCTATCGACACCCGTACAATCAACAAGCGGCCCTTCTCTGCCTCAGCGGAGGACAGAAAAACTGCGGAGGATGGCTACACCCGCACTTTTGGTGGTACCATGGCTGAGGTAAAGGGGTCCGTCCCACCATAAACCCCAGTCCACCTCGTCCTTCTCAACGGTGTGCCTCACAGTTTTACCTTTCATCTTTCTCAAAAGTGTGACTTGTTTCTGCAAGCAGTACTGTTTCCTGTCCACGGAGGAAGCAGCCGTACTTCCCGCTGCAACCTGCTCCCTGATGGGAACTGGGGCAGGCAATGCATGCTCACCCTTCACCAAGTCCTTATCAAAAGGCAAAGCAGTCTGGTTCAGTGGCATAGCAGCACCGACAGGCACAGCCTCACTGGGCGTTGATACAGCAGCAGCTGCCGCCACTACGGGCACAGGCGCCGGGGGCGCGGCCGCCGCATCAGTGGGCGGTGCAGCGAGAGAAGCGTCCACTGCCATGGCGGAAGCCTGCATCATTAACGTCCCGCCATCAATAACAGGGTCGACCTCCGATTACGGCCTCCTGTGCGGACAAGCAACCCGTTTGTGGCCCACATCCCCACATTCGAAACATTTCATCTGCCCTGAACTGGCATACACCATGTATGAGGCATCGCCATACTTCACCCTGAATGAAACCTCCAGAGTTTGTGGCGGTGCCTCCAAAAACATGAACACCTGCCGTCTCAGTGACTGTACTTGCCTCAGTCAAGGATCCTTGCAACCCAGGCTTACAGTTTTGAAGCCGCTGGCCAACTTTCCAATCCTTTTAAGTTCATTCTCTAACAGTCCATTTGGACTGAATGGCGGAACACCGGAGACGGTGATCCGCGTCCAGGGCACAGACAGGGGAGACACCTGCACGAAGGTATCGCTGCCGACCAGGCCATTAGCAATTAGCTGGTGAACGACCGCTTCCCACTTCAGGAAGGTAACCACAGCTCCGTTCATTCGCGACGTGTATGTCAGAAAAACTACCAACAGAACCTAAACTAAAATAGAGTACATATATGGGTAAAAGGGGAGTGGAAAAGTCGCCGAAATGTCCCAATAAGAAACTTTCAATTTCCGCCTCCCTCCCGCACACCGTACCGAAGAAGAAGAAGAAGAAGAAGAAGAAGAAGAAGAAGAAGAAGAAGAAGAAGAAGAAGAAGAAGAAGAAGATAATGAGCTTCAGCAAACATTTAATTCAGAGGAGCTGAAGCTCCATCAACATGTGCTAATCATCTATGAACCTGTTATTTTAATTACTTTACTCTCATTTATGGGTTTATGTGTTTAAACGATTCTTCTCAGGTTAGTTTTGTACTAATTAAAAATGGCCATAATACCTGATGGATTGAATCATAATGAGTGACAAAGCTCATCCGGGAGGTTCGTTGAATGAGCCTCTGTTCATGTATTGTTATCTGGTTTAGTTTAAGTGCACATGATTTGACAATCTAGAATCTCGTATGTTTTTAATCAACCATTTAGTTCCATGTATGTATGCATCTCTTTAATCTGGTTTCTCTTTATCTCATGGCAGTTAACCTGAGTTTGGCTGTGGCTCGGCCACCTCATTTGGGAGAAGACCTGTGAACATCCAGATACAGAACGTTTTATTGGTGCAGTACCGCAATATCTCCCTTAGTTTAGCATTTTATACCATTACATTAAGCTTAACATTAGCTACTTACTAATTACAATGATGTGTGCTGTCCCTCTGCAGACATAGTTGTGATATGACAATGATTTTTACTGCTTCTTTTGTATGAGTGCCTGTGTCTTTATGTGAAAGTATCAGCACCAGCCTTTGCAGTTTGGGGAAAATTCAGAACCTGTATGTGTCAACTGCAGTGTATATGTGCCTGCAGTGCTTTTATCCTGAAACATTACAGGTTCTCTGCCTCTTTTGCTTGCCAAGCCAACAAGTGTTGATGATGCATTAGCTGTAGAAGATGGACAAGTTGTGTGTGTGTGTGTGTGCTTGTTTGTGATGTTCACAAAACTGAGAAATTTAATTGACACCTACAGAGAATTATACAAGCTTCCAAATGGTCTGTGTTTTTGCTCTGCCTCTGTGTGTTTATGTGTGTGCGCATGTGTGAATGTGTGTGTGAGAGAGATAGAGAGAACGGAAGAGAGAGTGAGTGCCTGTGTCCTTATGTGTGTGAGTATGTTCATGCCCACTCATAAAGGGAAGAAACCAGGGACTATACTGTACATGGAAATGTTTTTTTCTGTCTTTTACTGGCACTTCTCATTACCTTTTCATTTTTGTCGATCCGTCTTATCCTTGTTTTCTTACTCTTTCCTTTTATCTCACAGTCTCAAACATCCATCCATGCATCGTCTGCCAGTTATCCTGCACCCGGGACGCGGGGTATCATCGTTGACAGCTTTCATTGTGCAAGAGGCGGGGTACACCCTGGACTGGTCGCCAGTCAATCACAGAGCCACATATACAGACAAACAACCATTCACTCACTCATTCAGGGTCATTTTCCCGATTTTTTTCCAATGTACCTGCTGCTTGTTTTTGGACTGTGGGTGGAAACTGGAGAACTTACAGGAAACCCATGTAGAGGAGA
This sequence comes from Fistularia tabacaria, assembly GCA_901007705.1. NCBI lineage: Eukaryota > Metazoa > Chordata > Actinopteri > Syngnathiformes > Fistulariidae > Fistularia > Fistularia tabacaria. Next base: position 21,712 of record CAAKHD010009752.1, on the reverse strand, counting down.
ACATGCAAGCTCCACACAGAAAGGTCTCCTTGATGGAATTGAACCAGGGTCTTTTGTGCTATATATTATAGGTTTTTAATCTATTGTCTTTTAACAACATGTTGCAAAGCGGACAGAAGGAATTACAACATACCCTACAGGTTGTTTTCCTCTGACAATTGTCTGTGTGCAAATGATATGAATCTTCATCAACGAGCACACCCACGTCACTAAACATTCGAGAACCCCTTTCCTGACTGCTGTGTGTTAATGTCCATTCCAGTCATCACACATTATTCCAGACTAAAGATCAACTATGATGTCAAACCAAGAATGGCCTGATATACCGACTCAAATCAAGAAAAAAAGAAAAAAACAAAGGAACCTATTTTTAATTTTATGATTAATATTAATAATCTTCATTCACCATTATTGGATTGACTACATACAGAGCCCAGTCTATTAATGTGAAAAAAATCTTGCATTAGATTTAGGTTAGTAAGATGTGATTTCCTATTCTTATTTACAGTAAGTATTACACACATTCATGATAAGCAACAACAACATAATTAAAAATTACACTGGTAATACGATTGTTATTTGAAAAAGATGACTACAAAAAACTCAACAAAGAAGCCAAATCCGACATCAATGTCACAAGGACTTCATTCTTCCACCTCCGAAACATAGCCCGTTGTTGTCTGATGATCAGTTGACTGCTCCTCCCCTCTCTTTAGGGTCAGCTGGTACGAAGAGCCCAAATGAACTGTTCGCCCTTATGAACTGCCTTGCTATAGTGTGTTTCTTACGAGCAGTCCTGAACAAGTAAAGAGGTCCAGTAACAAAGGGAAATAAATAAATACATGAACAATAATGATGAAAGGTGTCTAAGACCTTGATGAGACAGTGGTGATATGATCAAAGTAGTGTAGCAATGTAATCCATCTTCCTCCGGGTCTCTAGGTCTTTTGATTTACTTTAATTGTTGGAGCCACCTCATGTTGACAGAAAGGGCTTCCACAATTCCAAAAAAAAAAAATCACAAAGATCAATTAGTTAATCCCATATTTAGAACTTTCAACAGCATGTTGAGTCAAAAGATGGTTCATACAGAGATCTTCCCTTAAGAACACATACTAACCAATTGGTTGTTATTGCTCTCAATGTTTCAGGCTTCCATTTCATTCAGACCCAAAGCATTAAAAAGCAGGTCTATTTGTTGTTTACTGATTTTCCTTCTGGACTTTAGGATGATTATTATTTTAAATGAAAATGTGTACAGCCGTCTGCATGTTCTTCCCATTACTGCATGGGTTTCCTTCGAGTTCTCCAGTTTCCTCCCTTAGTCCCAAAACATGCAGCTTGTTGAAAAATATGGAAAATTGCTCAGATGTGCAAATGAGAGAGTGAATGGTTGTCTGTCTATTTGTTTGGCCCTACAACTGACTGGCAGTCAAAGCTCAGGGATTTTAAGCTTGAAAAAATCTTGCCTATAGGCCATTTAAATTCATATTTAACTACCCGTAGTTGTAGTGTGAAAAAGTATTTATGAGCATTTTTTTCATGCTTGGTGGCATGAGTAAAACCTTTTTGGAACAATTAAAGTTAATACCTCTTTCATAGGCATGTTTATAGTTTAGATGCCATCTAATCATTCTGTATGCACTTGAACAGTAATTTGTTCACCCAAAAATATATTTGGAAATTGGAGAATGACAAAGATGACGTGTGTGTGTGTGTGTGTGTAATAATAATAATAATTGCATACTTTATTAATCCCTCATGGTGAAATTCATCTACTGCATTTAACCCATCATGAATGAACCATGAGCAGATGGCTGGCGTCCATCAACGTCGGGGAAGTAGTTAGGGCTTCAGTGTCTTGCTCAACACTTGGACACACTGGGAGGAGCTGGGAACCAAACTAGGAATGTACAGTTCCAAGGACAATCGCTCTACTTCCTGCGCCATGCTATGCTTTGTGTGCGTGTATTTGATGCTACAATGGAAGTAATATGTGAGTTAAAGTGATTTTAACTTTAAATATCTTCAGAAAAAAACCAAAAAAGGATAGAAAGCACATCGATGTGAGAAAATTGAAAGGAGAAAGATGGAGTATGAATAGGATAGCATTGGTTACACCAGACATAAACTGCATTGTTGAGTTTGATACAGTTGGGACAGCAATAAAGAGCAAATCACACATCTCCATATAAATGAATGTTCTGCACTCAGCCTGAAAATCAATACTCACAGTGACTCATTGTGATGCATGTCGGACTATATAAACATCCTGCATCCTGAGAGGTGGTTTGAAGCGAATCGCTTTGACCTCGGCCTTTATATGCATCAGTAGCAATTATGATCATGTGCTCTTTGGATGTAGGCATTGACTTGTTTTGAGCTTGTGCCACACTGAATTTGAACAGAACCTGAAACCCTGAATCAAACAGAAATGGTAACATGAAAAGTTATTCTGAAAAAAAATATCTCATAAAAAGATATAAAGCAGACTTTTATGGAGGTCACCCTGGTCCAAGCAGGTCACCGTGGTCTAAGTAAGGTTACATACACATGTATATGAAAATAGCATTTTTTCCTTCCTTTTTATCACTCCTCTTTTTTTTCTCATCAGGATTATTAAAAAGGTTTCAGTAGGATACACATGTGAAAGAAGAAAGTAATTTGTCGAACCTGAAGAACCCACTCCGAAGGAACAAAATTAAGTGGCTAAAGGTCAACAAAGCTGAGGAATTGAGAAAGTTAGACAAACATGTATGTGGGCTGCTGCGAAATGCTCAGTGGTGGCAGAGCTAAACTTGTTCGGGGAAGTCCTGTACGAAGAATACAACAAAAGGTATGGCGAGGTGTCCGTCAGAGAGGCCATAGCAAGATCAAAGGACAGAAGAGAGAAAGAGATTGACGAACTAGTGGCAAGAAGAAGACAGCTCTGCAAGCATTAGCGGAAGGCAGAAGAGTCTGAGAAGGAGGGCCTGAAAGCTCTGGGATGAGATCAGAAGATGTCATGCCAACCTCTGGAGGGAAGAATGCATCAGAAGACAGAGGAAAAGAAAGGAGTAGGAAAGTTTCCTCAGGGAACCATTCGGACATGCACTCTGGCTCCTTGAGAAGAAAGCAAGTGGAACCTTGGATATCTCTACATAAAAACTGAAGGGGCACATCCACACTCAGTACAGTGACCCAGCAGAGAACACCCCCTTAGACTCACCACTGTATGTGCCTAGACCCTGATGGACTACCAGCGTACCATTTCAGTGGCAGAGGGCAGTGGCAGTCTTTTGCCAAACAGCAGAACGCCAACACCATCAAGCAGTTCAGCAGCATAACTCTGCATAACCCAGAATGACCACCTACTTCAAGGAGACCAATTACATCAATACCAACTTCCAGAAAGCTGTGTAGAGCATGCACCCATGATTTAGGAACAGATCCAGACCACTAAGAGGGAGAAGAAAGACCTGCACGTCACATGGCTAGACCTATTCAAATACCTCTGAGTTTTTATCGCATCTGCTCATAACTCATGTCTTTGAATTCTTCTAGGCAACATCAGGATCATGATCATGAACTACTTCCGGGGAATGCACACGTGCTTTGAACTGAAGAAGCTAACCTCTAGCTGGCAACAACTAGAAGTTGAGGTCAGAATGGGATGCTCCATTGCTGCCATCCTCTTTGTAGCATCTTCTGAGGTGGTCCTGATCGGGCAGGCCGTCGGTGGGGTCTGGCTGCCTGAAGGCCAGAGACTCCAGCCCCTAAGGAAGTATATGAATAGCATAACCTTGTTGTAACGAACTACCCCACGCACATCCAGGCTGCTTAAGAGACTGGATGAGCTGATTACCTGGGCCAGAATGAAGTTCAAGCTGCAGTAGTCAAGGAGCCTCTCATTGCAAAAGGGGGAGATAAATGACAGAGTCACATTCACCATCAGCGGGAAAGATATCCCCTGCATTATAGATCTGCCCATCCAAAGCCAGGAACGACTTTATACATCCAGTTTCTCAGAGAGAGACATGGGGAAACTCGTCCTTCGGCAGCTGTCAGAGGGCCTGTCCAAGATCGAGGCAAGTCAGTTACCTGGAAAGTACAAGTTGTGGTGTTATCACTTCACCCTGTACCCAAGGGTGATGTGGCCTTTAAAGCTGTGTGAAATCACCTCATCAGCTGTCAGCTGGATGGAGCCAAAAGCCAACTCCTTCATCCACAAACGGCTTGGTCTACCAAGGTGCTTCTCAACTGCTGGTCTGTATGGATAGAACTCATTCTAACTACCCCTGATAAACATCACCCTGGGATACGGACAAGAGAAGGAGAGGCTGGTGATGGAGTTAAAAGACTTCTCTGACAGGGCAGTGGCAGATGCAAACACCAGGGTTGAGACTGGAAGGAAATGGAGGGCCAAGGAGGAGGTGAAGAAGGTCGTGGGAAGACTGCAATACCAAAGTCTTAGGCATGGTCCAGACTGGGTCTGGGTGGGCAGGCCTTGGTTGGGGTAACCCACCCATCCAATACTGATCCCTCAGATGGAGGCACAACCAAGTCCTCAGGAAACTGGCTGAGGTGCTAGAGATAGAAATTATGAAAAAAAATATGGTTAAAAATGAATGATAATAAATGTGATAACAATAATAATAATAATAATAATAATAGTTGTAGTATTCATGTTTTTGTTATGTTTTGTCACAGTTGTTCAGGTATTGCATATTTCTCTTGAGGTATAGAAACAGTGAGCATACATACCTTATGTGATACCTGCTAATCCATCCATTGTCTGCTGCTTATCCTGAACTCAGGGTCACAGGGGATGCTGGAGCCTATCCCAGCTGTCATCGGGTGAGAGGCAGGTCACACCCTGGACAGGTCACCAGTTAATCGCATGGCCACATATACAATCAGACAACCATTCACCCACTCACTCACTCATTTGTGGCAAATTTCCCATTTTCTTCCAATTAACATGCTGCATGTTTTTGGACTGTGGGAGGAAACCGGAGAACCCAGTGGGAAACGTGGTCCTTCGTGCTGTGAAGTCGAAGCGTTAACCACTGTGCCACTGTACTACCGATACCATTAAATGTTGTTGAAAAAATAGATAAATTATACAAACAGATGGTTTTCACAAAATGTTTGCCCTTGAATTCCTTCCTGAGTAGTGAAAAAAGCTCCCCTCTCAAACAAATGACTAAACCTCCGGGCACGGGAAATTTTCATACTTGGATGCGCTTGTATCAATTGTCGTTTGCCACAGTTATTTTGTCTTAGTTCTAATTGCCTGATCTTGTCTTAAAGAAAGGCGATTTCCCAGTCCTCCTCTTTAAAAGGGTATTGTATTTTCTGCTAAATTTAAATATAATTAATTCCATGCTGACCCTGCTGGTTGTATTGCTACCATCTCCCTCTATATCCAAGTTACTCCTTGATTTTCATATCAATAATATGTTATCAAAAAAATGTATTGGAGGCACAGTGGCGCAGTAGTTATCACTGTTGATATACTGTTTTTTCACACACACACACACACACTGTTTGGCGAAAAACATTTGCTCACCTGCCTAAACTCATAAATGAACTTAAGTGACATCCCATTCCTAATCCATAGAGCTCAATATGATGTTGGTTCACCCTTTGCAGCTATAACAGCTTCAACTCTTCTGGGAAGGCTGTCGAAAAGGTTAAGGAGTGGGTTTATGGGAATTTTGGACCATTCTTCCATAAGCGCATTTGTGAGGTCGCACACTGATGTTGGACGAGAAGGCCTGGCTCTCAGTCTCCACTCTGATTGATCCCAAAAGCGTTCTATCAGGTTGAGGTCAGGACTCTGTGCAGGCCAGCCAAGTTCATCCACACCATACTCTGTCATCCATGTTTTTATGGACCTTGCTTTGTGCACTGGTACACAGTCATGTTGGAAAAGGAAGGGGCCAGCTCCAAACCGTTCCCACAAAGTTGGGAGCATGGAATTGTTCAAAATGTCTTTCAGAGTTCTTTCCAGTGGAACGGAAAAAAATATATATATACCATAATCTCCCCTCCACCAAACTTCACACTTGGCACAATGAAGTCAGAGAAGTAACGTTCTCCTGGCAACCGCCAAACCCAGACTTGTCCATCAGATTGCCAGATGGAGAAGAATGATTCGTCACTCCAGAGAATGTATCTCCACTGCTCCAGAGTCCAGTGGCATTGTGCTTTACAGCACTGCATCCGACGCTTTGCATTGCACTTGGTGATATGTGGCTTAGATGCAGCTGCTCAGCCGTGGACACCCATTCTATGAAGCTCTCTGCACACTGTTCATGTGCTAATCTGAAGGCCACATGAAGTTTTGGAGGTCTGTAACGATTGACTGGACAGAAAGTAGGCTACCTCTGCACAATGCGCCTCAGCAACTGCTGACCACGTTCCGTCACTTTATGTGGTGTATGAATTCGCGGCAGAGTTGGTGCCGTTCACAAACACTTCCATGTTCTTACAATACAGCTGACAGTTGACCGTGGAATATTTAGGAGCAAGGAAATTTCACAACTGGATTTGTTGCAAACATGGCATCTTATCACAGTTCCATACTGGAATTCACTGAGCTCCTGAGAGCAACCCACTTTTTCACAAATGTTATAAAAAACAGTCTGCATGCCTAGGTGCTTGATTTCATACAGCTGTGGCCATGGAAGTGATTGGAACACCTGATTCCAATTATTTGGACGGGTGAGCAAATACCTATGACCATATAGTGTATTTATAAATATATGTGCATATGTTTTTTTTTCTTTCTTTCCTTGGCTCTTGCCCAGTTTTGAATTTTTGATTCAATATGTGCTCGGGCTGGAAGGAAAAGCTGGTGATGTACGACTATTTAATTTTTACTGTTAATTTTTTATGCAATGCCACGGATGCTTTCCTGACCGTATACTATACAGGTATGTGTGCAGAAACAAAAAAGCCAAGGTCAGGTTGGTGTGAACAAAACTGGATATTCAAGAAAGAGCTGGGTTTTAATGGAATCTTTAATTGCGATCGAACCTTGGAATTACAAGCATGGCATCAATCATCTGTCACACAGAGACTAAATGATTTCCACAACAGGAGCCTCTCTTGTTTGTGGGCCATGTTACCTGGTATATGAGAATTTTAAGTCAAACAAACTATGGGAGTGATCAGCTTTTTTTTTAGGATGCATAGACCTCTAACATTCCATCATTTTTTGTTACAGCCGGGATTAATACACAGTGAAGTATTTAGCCTATTTTTCAAGGGTTAATGATAAATTACATATTCTGTACACATTCAGATGCTAGTTGAATCTTGCTACATACTATCAATATGAATATCTTTAAATGACTTATACATTTGGGAATCATGCATTCTAAATGAAAAAAAACAGATTCACAATGTTCCGTATATGTTTTATAATAAATGGAAACAAAGAAAGGCTGTAATGCATGGAACCTCACTTTGGGTTGCCCATCACACAAGCGCTGTGTAATGCATTGGCATAAAGGCATCTCTGAAACACCTTCTTAATCAGTGTCATGTCCGGGACATATGTATAACAATTGCATTAAAATGTTTATGCTGCTGTGAGAAAATGAATCACTGTTTAAAAGTTATTTATATGCACTTGTCACCAGACATTGAAGTAGTAGGGGAAGCAGTTATGAATATATACTGCCACAGGACAAAGCTGGGTCAGCTGATAACTGATCGACTGATATAATGATTATGAAAGGTGTCATGCATGGCCCTTGTAGTCTTGGGCTTGTACCAGAACCTGATGCTATCTGCAGGGACCAATGTATGTCTTGGTGATGTGATACTGAGAGAACTTAAACAGAGCTCAATCCAGGAAAACCTTTTAACCAGGGTTGTGAGACTTAAAAAAGAAAACAATTACAAGAAACTAAGAGAGAATAAGCAAGATTTCCACCCATCTGTTTTTACTCTTAAAATTAGATAAGCAAATAAATTCATATTTATTGATGTTTATCATGTTTGGTTAAAATGCCACAATGTGTGATGTTAACTTAGTATACGGGATTTAGTAAAATATCTGATTCTTTGGGGGGACTTGCTTGTTTTTTCCACTGATTAGAAGATTTAATATATATTCAGTTTAATTCCCCTTATTACTTTTCAGACCTACTTAAATATTTAAACATTCACTCAAACCTATTTTATATCCATGTGTATTTTTGTTTATTTTCGTATTGATATATATTCATTTTTCTTTTTTATCCTAATAAATTTATTAAACCACAAATTGTACACATCGTCTACTGTGCTTAAAATTATGTTGTCATGGTATTCTTTTGATGATATAGTGACCGTGTGGCAGCCATAAATGGTCTGCCATTTGACATAAATTGCAAGCCTTTTGTCGCTAATTCAAAATATGCAACTTAACATGGGGTGTACATTTTTTTCTAATCAACTGAATTGACTTTGTAATGAAAACCATTTCATCTTTCAAATAATTGGATTTTATCTAACCTAGGCACTTGAAAGTGACAGCTCACTGGGCATTTTAGTCCAGCCCGCCGAACTTAAAACTTTATTTTAATTAAACCTCTTTTTTACCTTTTCCCTGAAATACCTGCATTCTCCAACAGAAGGCAAAATTATACACAGACCTTTGTTGGAGTGTAGCGCATTACTCTCTCGCTCTCTTTTGCCCTGCCTTTTGAACCCTTCTGTAAAAATGAGCGGATCACGGCAAATTGGAAAGTGAGTGGTGGGTGTTAGATAAGGAGTGGATGACAAAATGTTTTTTCACTGAAGTCTGATCAATTGCTGCATACCTCTATGACAAAAAACTGTTGTGGTTTTCAAAGAATACAATATCAGCCATCACTTTGCCACAAAGCATGCTAACTCTGTTTGTGAGCAGTCAATGCCAGAACAGGTGGTCATGGCTCAGTGGTTGACAGCTAATTTACAGTCTTAGAGTCTAAGATTTTTTTCACCAGCAACGATTCTAGGGTTGAATACCAGTGTAACAGGTACGGTAGTGACCCAGTTGCAAAACCACAACAAAAGAGAAAGAGTTCAAAGGCTTTACAGAGGCAGCCTGTGAAGAGTTTACATAAGTAGAACGCAGATGAAGCAGGGGAATCGGAGACAGGCATCTTGGTACCGGGAAGACAGGCAAGAGAGCAGGAAGGCTTCCGATGCTTGGCAAGACAGACTTCCCTCTCCCCAGCCACATGGTTCAGCTCTTCTCGGGGAACCCCAAGACGCTCCCGGGCCAACCTACAGATATAGTCTCTGCAGCGTGTCCTGGGTCTTATCCGCGGCCTCTTCCCAGATTGACATGCCCAGAATACCTCCCCCGGCAGGCGTGCTGTAGGCATCCTGATCAGATGCCCGGGTCACCTCATCTGACTCCTTGCAGAGCAGCAGCAACTCAGAGTTCCTCCCGGAACTATCATGCTGTCATTTATATTGGTTCACACAAACACCTGGCCCTTCTGTCAAATTTTAGAGCCCGTTGTGGCCCATGAGTCAAAAGGTTTGCCCAACCCTGATCTAACCCCTCATGACTGCACCATATTATACAAAGTATGGCTTTTTTATACTTGAAATTCCTTTTACATACCATGCATGGTACACAAGTAATATGTAAACCATTCATATTCATAACAAGTGCTTCTTTTGGCACCTGGCTCTGAGAGTTAAAAGCCTTTTCAATGTGATGAAAATAGTGCTAGAGATGAGAAATGAATTCCAGTAATGCTCTTAGACCCAAGGTGTTCTCTCAGAAGTGCCCAGAAATCAAATTGTTCCTTGTTTCACAGACATACCAGTGTGTCTAAACACACCTAAGCTCAACAAATGGGCACTCTCTATCTTGCCTACTCCTACAATACCTATCCTGTATACCTCAGCGCCCTCATCTCTCCTATTGACCCCCATCCACTCATTGCAACTCTACATTTCTGCATCTGTCTCTGTAGCTTGGGTTCTATCTCTTCTTTTTATATCTTTAACTGTCCTTCATTGGTTATTATTTTCCTCATTCTCTCTAGGCTCTCCTCCTCTTTTTTCCCCTAATCTTGACCTCTCCTAGGGTTGTTTTTATTTCTCTTTTTTGTATGTTATGCCTCCCACGCATATGCCTCAACCACACACACACAGCTTTCCCGTCAGTCCGGGCCCTATATGATCTTAGTAAATGCAACAAAAGAATGCCCATTGATTTATGCATACAGATGTAGTGTCTGTTTTCTAGTTCACCCTCAATGACACATGGCCCTTAGCTTGCCATGTCCCTTTCAAACTGTGGAGGCCAGAAAAATTTGAAAAGGTGCAACATGGTCCAGTGTGTGTATGTGTGTATTTAAGTGTGTGTGCCCTTGCCAAGCCTTTGTAATTAAGATGGAAAGAGTATTGCAGGAGCTGCTTGTCTGAATACCAAATAATTCAGACCGGAATATCGTCTGATGGAAGTTCCGTCCGTCCAACCACAGCAAAGAAAAAGGTTGGGGTAGCTTTGTGATTGGTTGATAAAAAAATGATTGATTATGCTTTGGCCTGATGCTTGCCCTGACTATTGCATTACCATGCTGAATAACATAGCTGTTTGAATGATTAAGAACAAAAGAGAGAATGAGAAATGGGGGAAATGTTGCGGAGGTGCGGCAGAGAGCAAGTATTGAGCAATCTGAAGTGAGAGGAAATCGTGAGAAATGAAAATGAAGGGCAGGAGGTTTAATCAGTGCAGAAGAAACAGGAATGGGACAGCAAATTAGAAGAAAAGAGAAGAGCTCCATGCAATACATGTGAAATTAAGCATTGGACATGAAGCCAAAGAATGAAAGAAATCACTAATGAAAAAGGTTATGCAAAAGAGGGAAAGACATCGTGAAAGATGAACAAAGTCACGGAGCAAAGGTAAAAAAACTTAACTACATTTGATGACCCAGTAGATAAGCCATTTTTGTAAAAAGGGAAGAAGTTGAACATTAATGTTTACTTCAGAAATGTAAACTTTGAATGCCTTTGTCTTTATAAAACTAGATAAACAATATGAGCTCAGTAATGCAATAAACAACCATTTGTCCAAACAGTACGTCCACGCTTCAAAAAAAATAGCGTGGGGTGCAATAAATGCACGATGCAAAGTTACACACAAGACTGCATAAAGATATTGATCAACGAGATTAGGTTTGTGAAGTAGCATGTTTCTTGATGCTATTGGTGTTGGAATGAAGAAGTGCAGGAGTGTATACAGAGAAAGCGGCTAGCACAGAAGAAGGGGGACACTGAGGGGACGAAATAGATCGGACAGGGGTACAGGGAGATGCAGTGTAAGGTAAATATAGAGGTAGCAAAGGCAAAACAAAGGGCGTACGATGACTTGTATGCTCGGTTGGACAGTAAGGAGGGAAAGAATAATTTATACAGGTTGGCAAAACAGAGAGATAGAGATGGAAAGGATGTACAGCAGGTCCGTGTAACCAAGGACAGAGAGGGAAATGTATTGACAAATGTTTGAAGGGTGATGGGAAGATGGGAAGAGTACTTTGAAGAGCTGATAATTGAAGAAAATAAAAGAGAGCCAAGGGTAGAAGAGGACGATTATAGACCACCAAGTAGCAGAGATTAGTAAAAGTGAAGTGAGGAAGGCATTGAAGAGGATGAAGAATGGAAAGCCAGTTGGTCCAGATGATATACCTGTGGAGGTATGGAAGTGTCTAGGGGTGGCAGCGGTAGTTTCTGGCTAGATTATTCAACAGGATCTTAGAGAGAGAGAAGATGCCTGAAGAGTGGAGAAGAAGTGTAATGGTACCTATTTTTAAGAATAAGGGTGATGTGCAGAATTGCAGTGACTGTAGAGGGATAAAATTGATGAGCCATACAATGAAGTTATGGGAAAGAGTAGTGGATACTAGACTGATAGCAGAAGTCAGGATTTATGAGCAGCAGTATGGCTTCATGCCTGGAAAGAGTACTACAGATGCAGTATTTGCTTTGAGAATGCTAATACAGAAGTACAGAGAAGGTCAGAGGGAACTGCATTGCACTTTTGTAGACCTAGAAAAAGCATACGGCAGGGTGGCGAGAGAGGAACTCTGGTATCGTATGAGGAAGTCTGGAGTGGCAGAGAAGTATGTTAGAATGGTGAAGGAGATTTATGCTGACTGTGAGACAATGGTGAGGTGTGCTGTAGGTGTAACAGAGTAGTTAAAGGTGAAGGCTCTGTGCCCCTTCTTGATTGAAGTGGTGATGGACAAGCTGACAGATGAGGTTAGACTGGAATCTCCATGGACCATGATGTTTGCAGATGACGTAGTGAGAGAAGGGAAAAGGTTAAGGTAAATCTTGAGAGATGGAGGTCGGTCCTAGAGAGGAAAGTAATGAAGGTAAGTCGCAGCAAGACAGAATATATGTGTGTGAATGAGAGGAACCCAGGTGGAATGGCGAGATTACAGGGAGTGGAGAGCAAGAAATTGGAGGATTTTTAGTACTCGGGGTCAACAGTATAGAGCAACGGAGAGTCTGGAAAATAGGTAAGGAAAACAGTTCAAGAAGATTGGAATGGGTGGAGAAAAGTTTCAGGAGTACTATGTGACAGAAGAATATCAGCCAGAATGAAAAGAAAGTTGGTCAAGACAGTAGTAAAGACAGTGGTGAGACCAGCGATGCTGCATGGTTTGGAGACAGTGACAATGACAAAAAGATAGGAGACAGAGCTGGGGGTCACAGAGATGAAGATATTGAGGTTCTCTTTTGGAGTGATGAGGATGGATAGGATCAGGAATGAGTCCACCAGAGGGACAGCGCATGTTGGATATTTTGGAGAGAAGGTCAGAGAGGCCAGACTGAGATGGTTCGGTCATGTACAGAGGAGGGATATTGAATATATTGGTAGAATAAAGCTGGCATTGGACCTGCCCGGCAGGAGGTCTAGAGGTAGACTGAATTAGACTGTAATGAAAGAGGATTTGAAGTTAGTTGGTGTGAGAGAGAAGGATACAGAGAATTGGGTCAGATGGAGAAGGTTGATTTGCTGTGGCGACCCCTGAAGGAAAAAGCCAAAAGGAAAAGAAGAAGAAGATTACTTTTATTAGTATCGCTCTTCCTTCTCCACTCAGTTTTGATAAATTGGAGAACTGACACCATATAAGCCGGGCTGTTCTACCCACAACCCCACAATGCGATTCTCTTCCTGGATAATCCATACTGATAGCGATACCTTGTCTGCCGCCATTACCGCTCTGGCGTTTGTTGATCTACCAGGTTTCCTTTTTCCGGGTTTGTTGGAGCTCATCTATTGGTTGTGGATTCAGTCTTTACAGTAATGTAACACCAAGACTTGCGATTATATCAAACATGTTTGATATTGTCGTAAGCCCTAAGACTGAGCTACGGCTGCACTAAGACTTAAGATTACCAGCTTACACTTAAAAACCAAGATGAGGGGAGATGCGACTCAACTAAGACTCCAGTAAGAGTGAAGATTTCCTTCCAACTTACAGTCTGCAACTGCGGAAATCGCTAGGTTTGCACCTAGCATTAAGGAACTCGGGCAGATATCATCCACTCCTGCGGTGCAATGAGGAGCTTTCTTGATTACCTCAAGAACTTCAGCCCCAGAAATAGGAGAGTCCACCCCAAAGTGCCCTGACTCAGCTTCCTCACTGGGAGGCGTGTCTTCAGGATTGAGGAGGCCTTTGGAGTATTCCTTTGACCGATCCATAACATTTTGAGTTGAGGTCAGCCCCCATCCATCCCCACTATACATAGTGTTGACAATGTACTGCTTCCCCCTCCCGAGTCACAGGGCGGTGCACCACAATCTCTTTGGGGCCCTCTAGAAGTTGTTCTCAATGGCCTTTCCAAACCCCTCCCATTTTTGATGCCATGGAATCAAAATCAATGCCCTCTCCAAGTGCACAGTGAACCTTATGAATCAAGCATTCTAATTTCTTGAAAACTTTATGGTCCATGTTGTTACAAATCCCCTTTTTTTGACCAGCACAGATGCAGTGGAATGTTCTAGTGTTGTGTTATGCATGTCAGTGAGTAATTTAATTCGGAAGTTGGAACAGGTGAGTATAGAAAAATTGTAACATCACGAGAATTAACAAAACCCTACACTATGATTGTTTACACTATTAGTTGCAATTAAATTGTCCACAGTTAACTGAGGAGTAGGGGGCTTGCAAGTTAACAAGATTCAAAATTGAAAGATCCAAAGTGTTTATTGTCATATTTACAGTGTGGAAACATGTTTTCCTGTACAATGAAATTCTTACTTAGCTGTCAAGAGAGAATTTCATACAAGAAGAATGGGTCCGATTTTTTTTTTTTTTTTTAATGAATTTTGTTTTGTTTTCAGCTGTATTAACATGGCTTAAATATGTCACAATGAACAATCTTGGTACCCTTTTTTTTTTTAAGTGCAGTAACAATTCAAAGTTCTGCCTAATTTAATGGGAGTTCTGGGTTTAATTCCAACATGGGGCCCTACTGTGTAGAGTTTGTATTTCCCTCTGTGTCTGTGTAGGTTTCCTCTGGATTCTCCAATTTCTTCCCACAGTCCAAAGCACATAGTAGGCTATTTAGAAACATTTAATTGCCCAGGCATGTGAATGAAGGAGGATATGGTTGTACAGTATGTCTCTATATGATCAACTATGATCAACTAATGACTGGTCCAGGGTTTACTCAACCTCTCACCTGATGACAGGTGGGAAAGGTTAAAGCCCCACTACAGCCTTGACTGAAGGATAAGCAATGTAGATAAAATCAGGTTGAGAAATGTAATTGTCACTTGGCAGGTGCATTCTGATCTGACCTACTCTGTAAAGTGGTCTTGTTTGCTAGTAAAGGAGGGAAATATCTGGACCACCTCATCAGGGAGGTGTCCAGGAGACAGCTGAACCAGATGCCTGAGCTACCTTGTCTGGCTTCTCTTGACGAGTGGGCCTACTCTGAGCCCCTACTGGATGGCCCATCTTCTCACACTATCTTAAAAGGAGAGCCCAGACACACTGCATTGGAAACTCATTTCAGCCACTAGTATCCATGATGTTCTCGCTTTTTTTCATTACCCACAGCTCATGACCATTGATGTGCGTAGGAAGGTAGATCGACTGGTAAATTGAGAGGTTCGGCTTTTGGCTCAGCTTTAGCAAGACAGACGAACACAGAGTTTGTATTGTTGCTGACACTGCATCAATCTGCTTTTTGTACTCTTGCTCCATTTTATTAACAAAACCCCAAATAATTGGGTCAGAGCTGAGATCACAGCCTGGGATTTTAAGGTTCTGATTTTCCAACAGCCAACAGGACCATATCTTTTGCAAAAAGCAGAGATCCAATCATATGGCCACCAAACCAGATCCTCTAAATACACTGGCTGCACCTACAAACTCTGTCCATACAGGTTATGAATGGAATCATTGACAAGGGCAGCCCTGGAAGAGCACTACTAGAAAAAAATAAATCAATAACTCCTCAGAGAGTGTCTGAGTAGCTACTTTCATTGTTTTTTGACAAAAATGATGACAATGTCTGGTTGAAGAATGGATGTTTCTCTGGTTCAGGAAACCAAAGAAGCATTTTTCAACCAATCTGCCATATTAAGACTAAATAAGTTTGAGCTAAGTATAAATATTCATATTTGGTCAGCTGTATGCCCTGAGCACTACTATAGGTCTGTACATGTCAGTGTGTTGGTCTTTGTGTGTGTGTGTGTGTGTGTGTGTGGGGGGGGGGGGGGGGGGGGGGGGGGGGGGGGGGGGGGGGCCAAGAGGAAAAAAAAAAGGGAGAAAAAAAAAGAAGTTTTTTTGGGTGTGGTG